>JAQZBX010003626.1:0-64430 GCA_029593785.1 Cabassous unicinctus | reverse complement strand
TTGATAAAAAAAAAAAAAGATTCCTGCATGATAAAACACACTCAATAAACTAGGAATAGAAGGGAACATCTTCATCCAGATAAAGGACATCTATGAAAAATCCACAGCTAATAATAAAAATAAGGGTAAATGACTGGGTGTTTCCCTCCTGTAATCAGGAACAAGAGAAGAACATCCACTCTCTCTATTTCTATGCAACATTTTACTCAAGATTCTACCTAGGATAATTAGGCAAGAAAGAAAAATATAAAGTATTCAGACTGCAAAGGAATACATAAAACTATCTTTTTCCACAAATGACATTATCTGATACACAGAAAATTCTAAAGAATCCACAAAAACAAATCTAGTAGAAAAATAAACTAGTTCAGCAGACTGTAGGATATAAGATCAATATAAAAAATGAATTGTATTTCAATAAACTTGCAATGTACAAACTGAAAATGAAATTAAGAAAACAAATCTATTTATAATAGCTTCAAAATAAAATAATTAGTACTAAATTTCACAAGGCTAATGCAAAACATACTCTGAAAACTACAAAACATTGTTAAAAGAAATTAAAGCAGATATAAATAAATGGAAAAACATCCCAGGTACATGAATTAGAATACTTAATATTATTAAGATGGCAATACTCACAAGTCAATATACAAAGACGAAAAAAAAAGACAATGAAAAAAAATAGGCAAAAGACTTGAACAGACATTTCTCCAAAGGAAATATACAAATAGCCAATAAGCAAAATGAAAAGATGGTCAGTATCAGTAGCTATTAAGAAAATGTTACTCAAAGCCACAATGAGCACTACATCATGCCCACTAGAATGG
The DNA here is from genome assembly GCA_029593785.1 of Cabassous unicinctus. Classification (NCBI taxonomy): domain Eukaryota; kingdom Metazoa; phylum Chordata; class Mammalia; order Cingulata; family Chlamyphoridae; genus Cabassous; species Cabassous unicinctus. The sequence continues at coordinate 63,600 of JAQZBX010003626.1, read as the reverse complement.
CTAGATTAAAAAAAAATTTTTAAAGGAAAATAATGTGCTGACAAGGATGTTGACAAATTGGAACTCTCACATAGTGACAATGGGAATGTATTATGGTGCAGGTACTATGGGAAATAGTTTGCTATGTCTCAAAAAATTAAACCTAGAGTTACCTTATGACCCAGCAATTCCATTCCTTGGTATATATCCAAGAGACTTGAAAACATATTCATGCAAAAACCTGTACAGAACTGGTCATCAAGATGGCAGAGTGAGCTGTTCCAAGGCTCTGTTCTCCATAGAAGATTTAAGTAACAAACAAGAGGAAGGAGAATCAATTTGCCCAAAGCTCCAGAAAACAGATAAAGGGTTATAGTAAAAGGGCTAGAAAAAGGCAATATGAAAATGGTAGGAAAACCTGCTCATGGCATCCTGGATGGTCCCTCCAACCTTACACTGACTCACCATGGGGCAAGCCCAGTGCAGGTCCTGATCTGTGTTCCAGAGGAATTCAACAGTAGACTGAAGCTAGAAGAAAAAATAAGTCAATGAACTTGAAGATAAGACCACTGAAATTATTCAAACTCAGGAGCAGAAAGAAAACAATGAAGAAAAGTGAGCAAAGCCTGAGAGATCTGTGGGACACCATTAAGAATGCCAATATATATACTGTGGAGTGAAATAAAGAAAGGGAAGGAAGGAGGAAGGGAGGGAGGGAGGGAGGGAGGGAGGCAGGCAGGCAGACAGAGAGAGAGAGAGGAAGGAAGGAAGGAAGGAAGGAAGGAAGGAAGGAAGGAAGGAAGGAAGGAAGGAAGGAAGGAAGAGGCAGAAAGAATATTTGAAGAAATAATGGCTAAATAGTTCCCAAACTTACTGAAAGACATGAATACACATATCCATAAAGCTCAACAAACTCTAAATAGAACAAACCCAGACAGACCTACATCAAGGCATAATAACAATGCAACTGTTGAATGATAAAGAATTCTGAAAGCCATAAAAGAGGAGCAATGCATCATGCACAAGGAAGTCTCAGTAAGATTAAGTACTGATTTCTCACAGGAAACCATGGAGGCAGGAAGGTAGAGGGATGTCATATTTAAAGTGATGAAAGGAAAAATTGCCAAGCAAGAATTCTGTATCTGGCAAAACTGTCTTTCAAGAATGGGGGAAGAGATTAAGATATCCCCCAAAAATCAAAAGCTAAGTGAGGTTTTCACCTCTTGACTGGCCCTACAAGAAATGCTAAAATGAGTTCTTCAGGTTGGAAGGAAAGAACACACATTTTAATTTCTACAGGTCTAAAATGCAAGTATCTAAACAGTTATTATAAATCAATAGTTCGAGATCTATAATGTATTAATATGTAATTTACAACAAGATTTAATTTGCAACAAAAACATATAGGTGGATAGATTCAGAGGTATAGAAATATAGTGTGTATGTGCTATTGAAGTTAGGTATCAAACCAAACAAGATTATTAGTTTTGGGATGTTAAATTTAAGTTCCATGGTAACCACAAAGAAAATATTTGGAAAATATGCACAAAAAGAAATGAGAAGGGATTCTAAAGATTTCACTACAAAAACAGGCAAAGAACTTGAAAAGATATTTCTCCAGAAAAGATCTACAAATGGTCAATAAGCACATGAAAAAAAATGCTCAGCATCTGTGACAGTTTGAAGCTTTTTGTGGATTACAGAAAAGATCATGTTCTTGAAGCTAATTATTTCTGTGGGTGTGGATCCTTTGATTGGATTGGATTCAGTTGGGGAGACTTTGATTGGACTTCTTCAGTGAGGCATGCCCCAGGGTGAGTCTTGGCCCTCTTCCTGGAGTCCTTTATAAATGGAAGACTGAAAGCAGAGATGCATAGGTAGAAAGTGGCAGAGACCCTGAAAGAAGGCCGTCTGGAAACAGTGGAGCACAGAGTCATGGAAAGAGGCCTGGCCCACGGAGCAGCTCAAGGCTGAAGAGATGAGGCCTGGAAGATAGGGGAGAGTCAAGCTATGGGCACAGTGCTCTGCCATGTGCTTGACTGCCCATAGCTGCAACTTGGTGAGACAGCATCTCTTGATGATGCCTTGATTTGGACATTTTCACAGCCTCAGAACTGTAATCTTTTAACCTAATAAATTCCCATTTAAAAGCCAACCTATTTGTGGTATAATGCTTGGGCAGCATTTAGCAAACTAGGACAGCATCATCAGCCATTAGGGCTAATCAAAATCACAAAGAGATACAATTCACACCTTCTGAGATAGCTATTAAAACAACAACAACAACAAAAATAGAAAATAACAAGTGCTGACAGGATGTGGAGAAAATGGGGAACTTTTTGCTCCAAATGGACAGTTCCATCCATCTGCCCCATGGGATCTAAGCCCCTCTCCACTGGAAGCAGATCCTCAAATAGAGGAATTAACAAACTTAAGGGGGAATGCAATTATAGACTAAAGTAGACTTATTATTATTCTAGTAATGGAAGAACTTGTAATATTGATATAAAGACAGTGGTCACCAGAGGTTCTGAGGGGAAGGAGAGGGAACAATAGGTGTAACATGGGGCATTTTTGAAACATTGGAATCATTCTGCATGATATTACAATGACGGATTCCAGCAATTATACATTTTGTCAAAACTTATAAAGTTGTGCAGTACAAAGTGTAAAACATTAATGTAAACTATAGACCATGGTTAGTAGCAATGCTTCAATATGTATTCATCAACTGCAACAAATGTACCACACTAATGAAAGATGTTGTTAATGGGGGAAAGTGTTAGAGGGGAGGGGATGGGATATATGGGAATCCCCTATATTTCTGATGTAACATTTATGTAATCTAAAGCACCTCTAAAAATTAAAAATAAAAATTATTTTTAAAAGAAGTTAAAAAAAACTCTACACAAATATTCAAAGCAGAATTATTCTTAATAGCCAAAGAGTGAAAACAACCCAAATATCCATCAAATGATTAATGAATAAAATCTTATCTCCATACAACCAAATATTTTTTCATTATACAAAGGAACAGTGCATTGATATATGCTACAAAATGGACAAACCTTGAAAGCATTATGCTAAGTGAAATAATCCAGATGCAAAGACCACATTTTAAGATCCATTTATATGAAATGTCTAGAATTGGCAAATCCATAGAGGCAAATACAAATAAGCAGTTGCCAGGGCTGTGTGTGGGAGGGGGAATGGGGATTGACCACTAATGTGTAGGAGTTCCTCTTTGTGGTGATGAGAATATTCTGGAAACAGATGTTGGTGACAGATGACATCTCTGAATACATTAAAGACCATTCAATTGTACACTTTTTAAATAAACTTTATCTCAATTTCAAAAAATAAAACAACAGACAAAAGGCAACTTAATAAATTATGGAAGCATTACTTTAAAAAATCCTCTCCAGGCACATTTATCTTCTTTAATCCTAAAAACAAACCCAATTGTACAGTTTTAAAAAGTGAACTTTATGGTAAACGAATTATATCTCAATAAAGCTTTTATTATTTTTTAATATAAGATGACTTTCCCAAACACATACACCTAGTAGTAAAGATTAACCTTGGATTTCAAGTAAGTTTATAAGACTATGACTTTTGTCTTGTGTTATACCATATTTCCCAGGTTTGTGAACTCTACCAGGTATGATAAAATATTTAGAGTATTGTCATACAATATTTTTAATTCAGCCTCCACATATTTCTGAAGAAAATGATACTTTATGGAGAAGCCAGGAGCTTCAGAGAATTTTAAATTATGCTTAGCAATTCCAGGTTATGCCTCACTGAAACACAAAACAGATAAGAGAGGACTTGTGTTATCCAAAGTCACACTTTCCTTGTGAGAAGTCGAGAAAACCTTGGAACTACAATCAGTCTTGGTGTGAAAATCAAAGTCCAGAAAATAAGGAGAGAGCAATAAGAAGTTCGTTTGGAGGGCTGAAGGTCAAGTCATGCCCTCATGCTCTCTGATGACTGGAGAAAAAGGAAAATGTAGCTTTAGGTTGAAAGCCAGATAACTGGGGGCAGAGTAACTGGGCATTTTTTTGGTTGCTTTCTAAAGCTGGAGCATTTTTCATTGTAAAAGCAAGAAAATTACCCATTGTTGATTATTTAAGGCAGGTGAGAAGTTTGACAGTTCAGGGTAGAGAGAATAAGAGGTGCAGGGAACTAGTAATTACTGCTATTCAGAGACAAAGGCAAGTGCATGTCTGCGCACACACTTGTGTGTTCGCCATTCTCTGGTTTTCAGTTGATAATCTAATTTCTTCCTTCCTGCCAACGGAGGCAGCTTTCTCCTGTAACACTGGCAAAGGGAAGTTAAAAACAGAAAAGACATCATAGTTCACTGTGAGGTGGAAATTTACCAAATGCATAGAAGATATCACTTTGCAAAGTAAAAATGACTATTTTTTTTCCAAAAAAAGTAGATATCCATATTGTTTTAGGTATATAATTTGGGATTTTTCCTCTCTCAAACCTACATTCCTGCACATGTTTTCTCATACACCTAATGATGTATCTTACATTTTTTAACCACAAATGTGATACCAGTTTTCAGGGCTCTGTGTGGAGCTCTGTCCAGAACATTGTCCTAAACAAGAAGAAAAAAAGTGAAAATGGCTAAAGAGTAGCATGGGCAAATACCATGAAAGTTAACACAATTCTCTCACAGTAGAGAACATCATCCTGAGGCTTCTTCTTGAACTTAATTTGGATAGAATTATAACATGTTTGACAATTTGGTCATAGTGACATGGAATTAAAAAGAACTACACCAAGAGACAATGTGGACCTGTGAAAAGTGCCCAGCTCTTGAGTCTTATAGCACAGAGCTAGAATTATATTTCTATAATTTAATAGCTCTGTGGTCTAAGGAAAATTTCTGGAACTCTCACATTCAATTTTCTGATATGTAAAATGAGAAATTTACCATAAGAATTAGGTAAAAATTAGAATATATACATCTATGTGTACATGCACAACTGACATTGATTTGAGAACATAGAGATATTCAATGCATGAATAAACCATAGCTGTTATCATCCAATTCAGTGATAGTAAACCTTTTAAAAGAAGAAAAGTAATATATCCCTTTCTATGAAAATATCCAAGATATAGACAAGCTATGTTAGCTTTTAAAATATAGTGGCCAAGAGCCCCCTCGTTGAGCTTCCAGGCCCCTATTTATTATGGTCTCTGAGGAGTTTGAAAACCACTTATCATCACATTCTGTCTCTTCTTTTTCAGCTGAGAAACCCAGGAATGAAAAATAGCAAGTTTCCCAAGATTACACAGCTTGTTAATTGCTAAAGCCATGAATAAAACCCAGTTCTGGAATTGTGGGGATTGTGGGAAGATAGCAATGAACTAACAGACAGAGCTAAATTCTCTCACAAAAACATGGAGAAAGAGCCAAAAGACCTGCTTTGGGGGTCAGCAAACCAGGACAGTGCTACAGAATTCCCAGGAGGGTGAGGGACAGAGAGATGAAAAAGCTGAAAAGACAAACATGAGTTACCAAGCCCTGTGGCAGCTGGGAAGGGCTCCCCTCCTCCACTCCCAAGATATTAAGCAGGGATAAAACATCTGGCTCACTGCAGCTGACTGAGAGGGGAGCAGACATCATCCTCCCTGTCAGCTGTTTCAAGGGAAAAGGGAGGGGAGGTCAGGGTGCTTTTCTTCAGTGAATTCAGCCAGCAGAGACTGCTTCAAAACTATAATCTGGAGATTCAAAACAGGAACACAGGAAAGCCAAGACTGAAACATATCCTTGGAAAGGTGCGCTAACTAGCACCATCTGCTGGCAGGTCTGAAAATTGCATGGACAAAAACTGGGAGAAAATCTGCACCCCACTAATAAGTCCTTGACCTGAGTTTGAAAACTTAAGCTGGGCAATTTTAAAGACCAAGAAAAAGTTGAACCAAATATCAATGAAGAGTTGTGAAAAAAAAGAAAACGATAGGAAGAAAGAGAAATTAGCCATCAGAGTAAATTCACCAACATATTCAGATGCCTAGACATCAGCAAAACATTACAGGCCATAATAGGAAACAGAAGGAGATGACCCAGCCAAAGTAACAAACCAAATATTCTGAAGAGATACAGGAGTTAAGATAACTAATGAATGATAATCACACAAATCTCATAAATCAAAGAATTGAAGGAAGATATGAATAAAGAGATAAAGGATATGAAGAAGGCATGGGGTGAGCATAAGAACAATTTGAAAGCCTGCAAAGAAAAGTAACTGAGCTTATGTGAATGAAAGACATGATAGATGAGATAAAAAAATACATTAGAGGTACATAAGAGTAGATTTGAATTGCTCAAGGAAAGAAGATCTGATCTGGAAAAGACAGGAGAACAGAAAGAGAAAAGAATGGAAAAAATGTAACAGAGTCTCAGGGAATTCAATGACAACACAAAATGCACAAACATTCGCATTATTGGTGTCCCAGAAGGAGAAGAGAATGGAAAAGGAGCAGAAAGAATATTTGAGGAAATAATGATTGAAAATTTCACAACCTTTATGAAGGACATAAATTTCAATATCCAAGAAGGAAAATGCACCCCAAACAGAATAAATACGAATAGACTGACCCCGGACACCTACTCTTCAGAGTGACAAATATCACAGATTAAGAGAGGATTCTGAAAGCAGCAAGAGAAAAGCAAAGCATCACATACAAAGGAAACTCGATGAGTTTAAGTGCCGACCTCTCATCAGAAATCATGGAGGAGAGAAGAAAGTTGCATGATGCATTTAAGGTACTGAAAGAGAAAAATTGTCAGTCAAGAATTCTGTATCAGGCAAAGCCATCCTTCAAAAAATGAGGGTGAATTCAAAGTCTTCACAGACAAACAAAAACTGAAATATGAATATGTTACCAAAAGACAAGATTTGTAAGAGATACTAAAGGGGGTGCTGCAGCCTGAAAGAAAAACACAAGGATGAGGGACTTGGAGAAGACTGGAAAAATGAAGTTTATTAGAAAAGGTAAATTAAAGGGTAGAAAGATAGACAATAGTATGATATGACAACAGAAAACCAAAGGTCAAAATGGATGAGGTAAGTAATGCCATTACAGTTATAACATTGAAGGTTAATGGCTTGAACTCCCCACTCAAAAGACAGACTGATAGGATGGATAAAAAAATATGAGCCATCAATATGTTGTGTACAAGAGACTCACATCAGACCTAAGGACACAGACAGGTTAAAAGTGAAAGGTTGGGAAAACATATTCCACACAAATAGTAACCAAAAAAGAGCTGGAATAGTGATACTAATATCAGACAAAATAGATTTTAAATGCAAAACTGTTAAAAGGGATGAAGAACATCATTAAATATTAATAAATGGGGCAATTCCACAAGAAGAAATCACTATTCTAAATATTTATGCACCTAACCTCAGTGCCCCAATATACTTGAGGCACACACTGGCAAAGCTGAAGGGAGAAATAGAGGATTTTAAAATAATAGTTGGGGACTTCAATACACCATTCTCAATATTGGATAGAACATCTGGACAGAGAATAAATTAAAAAAAAAAACAGAGAGCTTGAATAATATGATAAATGAACTAAACCTAACAGACATCTATAGAGCATTGTACCCCCAAACAGCAGGATATACATTCTTTTCAAGTGCTCATGGATCCTTTTCCAAGATAGACCATATGTTGGGTCACAAGACAAGTCTCAATAAATTTAAAAAGACTGAAACTATTAAAAAAAAACACCACTCTCTCTGATCATAATGGAATGAAGCTGGAAATCAATAATGGACAGAAAATGGGAAAATGTATAAATATATGGAAATTAAACAACACACTCTTAAACAATCAGTGGATCAAAGAAGAAATTTCTAGAGAATTCAGCAAATATCTTGAGACAAATGAAAATGAAAACTCAACATATCAAAACCTATGGGTCACAGCAGCAGTGCTGTAAGGGAAATTTATAGCTTACATTAAGAAGAAGAGAAAGCTAAAATTGATGGTCTAACTGTACACCTTGAAGAACTAGAAAAAGAGAAGCAAACTATTCTCAAACCAAGCTGAAGGAAAGAAATAGTAAAGATCAGAGCAAAATAAATGAAATCGACAACAACAACAACAACAACAAAACAATAGAAAGAATCAACAAAACCAAAAGTTGGTTCTTTGAGAAGTTCAATAAACTGACAAAGAAAAAGAGAGAGAAGACAAATAAATTAAATCATAAATGAAAGGTGGGACATTACCACTGACCCCGCAGAAATAAGAGAGATCATAAGAGGATACTATGAACAACTCTATGCCAAAAATTAGAAAATGTAGAAGAGATGGACAAATTCCTAGAAACACATGAACCACCTATACTGACTTTAGAAGAAATAGAAGACCTCAACAAACCAACCATAAATGAAGAGATTGAAACAGTTATCAAATCTCCCCCCCCAAAATAAAACAAAACAATCAAACAAACAAACAAAACCCTCTCAAAGATGAAAAGCCCAGGACCATATGATTTCACAGGTGAATTCTACCAATCATTCAAAGATGAACTAATACTGATCTCTTGCTCAAGGTCTTCCAAAAAATTGAACAGGAAAGAATGCTACCAAACTCATTCTATGAACCCTGCATTACCCTAATACCAAAACCAGATAAAAATACTACAAAAAAAAGAAAATTACAGACCAATATATCTAATGAATATAGATGAAAAATGCTCAACAAAATACTTGTAAACAGAACCCAAAAGCACATTAAAATAATTATACACCACGATCAAGTGGCTTTTATCCCAGGTATTCAAGGGGGGTTCAACACAAGAAAATCAATTCATGTAATAAACCACGTTGATAAATTGAAGAAGAAAAATCTCATGATCCTCTCAATAGATCCAGAAATGGCATTTGACAAAATACAGCACCCTTTCTTGATAAAAACACTCCAAAATATAGGAATAGAAGAAAGCTTTCTCAATATGGTAAACTGTATATATGAAAAATCTATAACTAGCTTGTACTCAATGGTAAAAGACTGGAAGATTTCCCGCTGAGATCAGGAAAAAGACAAGGATGCCTACTATCACCGTATTACTCAATATTGTGCTAGAAGTTCTAGCTAGAGCAATTAGGCTAGACAAAGAAATAACAGGCACCCAAATAGGAAAAGAAGAAGTAAGTTTCACTATTCACTAATGACATGTTCCTATATGTAGAAAATCCTGAAAAATCCACAACAAATCTACAAGTTTTAATAGATGAGTTCAGCAAAGTGACAGGATACTAGATTAATACACAAAAATCAATAGCATTTCTATACACTACTGAAGTGCAATCTGAGGAGGAAATCAGAAAAAAAAATTCCAGTCATAATAGCAACTAAAACAATCAAATATTCAGGAATAAACTTAACCGTGGACATAAAGGACTTGTATTTAGAAATCTACAAAACACTGCTAAAAGAAACCAAAGAAGACTTAAATAAATAAAAGGATATTCCGTGTTCATGGATTGGAATACTAAATATCAGTGAGACGTCAATTCTACCCATCTGATTTACAGATTCAACACAATACCAATAAAAATCCCAATAGCCTTTTTTGCGTAAATGGAAAAGCCAATAATCAAATTTATTTGGAAGTGTAATAGGCCCTAAATATCCAAAAAGTTCTTTAAAAAGAACTAATTGGAGGACTCTCACATCCTGAATTTAAAGCATATTACTTAGCTACAGTGGTAAAAACAGCATGGTACTGGCATAAGGACAGATAGATTGACCAATGGAACTGAATAGAGGACTCAGAAATTGACCCTCACATCTACAGTCAAGTAATTTTTGACAAGGCTGTTAAGCCCACCCACCTGGGCCAAAACTATCTATTGAACAAATGATGTTTGGAGAATTGGATAGCCATATCGAAAAGAAAGAAAGATGATCCCTATTTCACACCTTATAAAAAAATTAACTCAAAATGGATCAAGGACCTAAATATAAGAACAACAGCCATAAAACTCCTAGAAGAAAATGTAGGAAAACATCTTCAAAATCTTGTGGTAGGTGATAGGTTCTTAAACATTACTCCCAAAGTGCGAGTAACAAAAGAAAAAATAGATAAATGGGACCTCCTCAAAATTCAACACTTTTACACCTCAAAGAACTTTGTCAAAAGGGTGAAAAGACAGCGAGATGGGAGAAAATATTTGACAATCATATATCTGATAAGGGTTTAATTTCCAGGATATATAAGTAGATCATACAACAAAACAACAAAAAGACAAAGTATCTGATTAAAAAATGGGCAAAAGACTTGAAAAGACAACTGTCCAAAGAAGAAATACAAATGATGAAGAAACACATGAAAAAATGTTCCACATCACTAGTAATTAGGGGAAAACAGATCCAAACTTCAATGAGATATCATTTCACACCTATTAGACTGGCTGCTATTAAAAAGTAGGAAAACTATAAATGTTGGAGAGGATGTGGATGATAGGAACGTTTATTCACTGTAGGTGGAAATGTAGCATTCTACATGGTACAGCCACTGTGGAGCACTGTTTGCCCGTTCCTAAGTAAGTTGAATATATACTTGCCATGGGGCAAGGTAATACCATTGCTAGGTATATATCCTGAAGAACTGAGAGCAGTGACACAAATAGACATCTGCACACCGATGTTCACAGCAGGGTTATTCATGAAAGCCAAAAGTTGGAAACAAGCCAGGTGTCCATCAATTGATGACTGGATAAACAAATTGTGGAGTATACACATGATGGAATATTATGCAGTGGTAAGAAGAAATGAAGTTGTGAAACATGACAACATGGATGAACCTGGAGGACATTATGTTCAGTGAAGCAAACCAGACACAAAAGGACAAATACTGTATGATTGCCCTGTTATGAACCAAATTTATTATGTAAAATACAAATATGTTATGTGAAATATGAATATGGGTAGTATTGCATATATAAGACTGTTTTGCTTGAAGCTAAACAAAGGTAAGTTAATATTACACAATGTTAATGTCAGGCAAAAAATTAAAAACTTTATACCAAGTGAAGGAGACCAGATACAGAGTACTACATATTGTATGATTCTATTTAAATAAAAAATAAATTTAAATCAATTTATAAACATGAAATTAGAATAGTGGTTATGGAGGTCTGAGGAAGGAATGCTAATGGGTGTGGAGTCTTTCTTTTTGAGTAATGAAATTGTTCAAAAATTTTTGAGATGATGAATATACAAAATTGTGAATATACAAAAAGTCATTGATTATACACCTTGGATAGAGTAGCCAGAAACAGCAGCTATGTACAGTGGGGGAAGCATAGAGAGATTGAGAAGTGAGCAATTTTCTTGTTGTTTTTTATTTTTATTATTATTGAAATAATGAAAATGCTCTATTAGTGATTGAAGTGATGAATGCACAACTTTGTGATTATACCAAATACCATTGTTTGTACACTTTGGATGAATCGTATGCTTTATTAATATGTATCAATAAATTGATTTGTTTAAAAAAAAGACACTGGGAGAGCATAAAGAAAAATTTGAAAGCCTGCAAATAAAAGTAACAAACCTTATGGGAATGAAAGACACAATGGATGAGATTAAAAATACATTAGAGTCACAAAAGAGCAGATTTAAATAGCTTGAAGACAGCATTGGTGAGTTTGAAGATAGTACATCTGAAATGGAAAAGACAGGAGAACAGAAAGAGAAGAGAATGGAAAAAATGGAACAGAGTCTCAGGGAATTGAATGACAATGCAAAACACACAAGCATTTGCATTATTGGTGTCCCAGAAGGAGAAAAGAATGGAAAAGGGGCTCAAAGAATATTTGAGGAAATGATTGAAAATTTCCCAACCCTTATGAAGGACATAAATATCAATATCCAAGGACAATGCACCCCAAACAGAATAAATCCAAATAGACCTACCCCGAGGACAACCACTATTCAGAGTGACAAATATCAGAGATTAAGAGAGGATTCTGAAAACAGCAAGAGAAAAGCAAAGCATCACATACAAGGGAAACTAGATAAGATTAAGTGTCAACCTCTCATCAGAAACCATGGGGAGAGAAGAAAATGGTATGATGCATTTAAGGTACTGAAAGAGAAAAACTGCCAGTATCAGACAAAGCTGTCCTTCAAAACTGAGGGTGAGTTCAAAGCCTTCATAGACAAAAACGGACAGAATATGTTATCAGAAGACTAGATTTGCAAGAGATGCTAAAGGGGGTGCTGCAGCCTGAAAGAAAAAAACAAGACAGACAATAGAACAATATGACAACAGAGAGCTGAAGGACAAAATGAAGTAAGTAATGCCTTTAGAGTAATAACATTGAATGTTAATGGATTGAACTCTCCAATCAAAAGACATAGACTGATAGATTAGATAAGAAAATATGAACCTTCTATATGTTGTCTACAAGAGACCCACATCAGACTTAAGGACACAACCAGGTTAAAAGTGAATGGTTGGAAAAAGGTATTCCATGCAAATAGTAACCAAAAACGAGCTGGAGTAGACCAGATAAATGTAAAATAACAACATTATAGTATATGAACAATAATTACTCAGTGCAACTGGCATATTGTTCCTGTGATCAGTATTCTGTAATTTTTTTCATATAAAATAAACACTTGCTTTTAACTGAGGACTGGAGAAGAGATATATTTTTGGATATTTCATTTTTTTTTAACCCTTTCTTATTCATACTCTAATTAAAAGAATCTATCTGGATCAATAATGATTTAGCATGACTACTGTTAAACAAGATTTTGAGTTTTTCTGCCTCATAAAATTATGAGTTGGCAAATTGTTATCTGCTATAATCCATTCCAATAAGATGTGAAGAATTCCCAAATAGGAATTTGATTATCTAGAAAGAATTATGGCCTAAATAGAAATTAAATAACTAAACCAATCATTTATTTCATTCTTAGAGATTATTATGCCCAATAATTAGAGCTGTAATATAAAAATTAGAATTATGTTACAATTAATTTCTATATTTGAATTATTATTTGCATTTATAAAGATTTTCTGCTATGCTGTCTATTTTTTAATAATTGATTATATTAAATCTAACCTGGCCTTGAATTCTCTTAAGATTTGTAATGTCTTTCAATCTATTTTTCTATTTATTTTATAATTTTACAAGAGAGGACTTTTTAACAGCTAAAAAACAAAGCCATTGATTATATACTTTGGATAGATCATATGGTATGTGAATATATCTCAATAAAACTGCTTAATAAACAAATAAATAATTGTGCAAGAATAGCCAGAGATAGCAGCTATGTATAGAAGGGGAAACAGAGATTGAGAAGTGGGGAATTTTCTTGTTTTTTTGTTTGTTTTTTGTTTCTTATTATTATTGAAATAATGAAAATGCTTTAATAATGATTGAAGTGATGAATGCATGACTATGTGATATACCAAATACCATTTTTGTACCCTTTGTATGCTTTATTAATATGTATCAATAAAAGTGATTTGTTTAAAAAAAAAACTACAAATGGTTAAAAGTGTAAGTCTAAGGTCTTGTATAATATTAGAAGGAAAGCTAAAAAACGTAACATGGGACCGTATAACATAGTGAAACCTTATGTAAAATATGAATATGTGTGATATTGCATATATAAGACTGTTTTTATAAAATATAAAAACAAACTAGAGAGACAGAAAGAGAATAGTTACCATGTACATCAGGGGAAGCATAGAGAGATTCAGAAATGATGAGTCTTTTTTGTTTGTTTGTTTTTTGCTTATTATTATTATTGGAATAATGAAAATACTTTGAAAATGATTGAAGTGATGAGTGCTCAACTATGTGATTATATGAATACCAGTGATTGTATACTTTGGGTGGATTTATGCTTTATTAATATGTATCAATAAAATTGAGTTGTAAAAAAAAATTGTAGCCACTTTAAAAATGAACAAGAGAGATATTGCTGTGTTTAAGACAGCTGGCTCAGCAGTCAAGTGGCCCCGGGTTTGAATCACCACTTGGCCCATCACAGCTGTGAAGCCCAAAACACATCACACTCACAAGTCACACTCCGCCACCGCGAGCCTACTCAAAACCCTTTTAACAGGATAAATATGAGAACATTTTCTCATGAACAATAACAAATGCATAATACTAATACAGGGTGTTATTAAACAGGTAAGTTGGGGGAAAAATACATCCGATATAAGATATGGGCTACAATTAGTAGTAATATTTTGATGATGCTCTTTCATAGTTGTAACAAATGTTTCACAACAATGCAAGGTGTTGGTGATGGGATGATGTTTGGAGACCTGTATGATGATATGCATGTTGGTTTTGTAAGTTCACAGCCTTTACTATACACTTATTGTTTATGTATGTTCAAGTATAAATATTTCAATAAAATTTTTTAAATGAATAAAAACAAACAAACAACACAGTTCTCCTGATTCCCAGTCCAATCTTCTTTCCCCTAAACTACAGATTCCCAATCCATTTCCGACTTATTTTTAATTTAATTTAATTTTTAAAAATTTTATCCCCCCCCTCCCAAGATAGCTCAAGCGTCTGTCTGCTTGTTGTCTGCTCATCTTCCTCAGGAGGCACCAGGAACTGAACCCAGGACCTCCCATGTGGGAGGTGGGCGCCTAGTTGCTTTAGCCACACCCGTTCCCCCCTCAATTCATTTTTATAGGTTATTGTGATACACAAATAACAGTTTAGAAGAGGAACTAGATTGTTACACATAGATATCTTGAAAATAGGAACAAATAACAATGCATAGTGAGGAGAAAAAAATAGGGAAACTAAAAAGATAAAAGAATTCATCTGTATTGCCTTAGTTTAAGGACAAACAAAGCTACTCAATTGTGCAGAGTACAAGAACACCTATTTTTAAAAATAATTCTCGTTCCCAGGAAGAGCTCAAAAACTGTATAAATCCTGCTTAAGAAGATAGGAGAGTGCACAATTTTTTGTACAGTGATTTACATGGAAATTGGGTAAAATTTTTCAAAAATATTTTTGACATTTATAAAGAAAAGCTTCAGTAGTCTGGAAAATTCACTTTTTACCAAACATTATATGCTACAATGATGCTAGTTCACTAGTTAGGCAATCATATTTGATATGAAGTATATTTATCTACAACTTTCTATAAATACCCTTAGTTCAAAAACCAAGAGTTGCTTGCAAAGCAGATGTATATATTTAGAAGGAGAAAAAAAAGCTCTGTTAAATGACAGATGAGTAGAAAAGTGTCTTCCACTGTTTCTGATAATTGCAGGTTTATGTGTATCTCTAATATCTCCTGGTATCAAATGCCCTTCACCATCCCTCCACATGTACCCAAACACAAGAATTACTCTATCCACAGCATATTCACCAACTACTCCCAGCACATACTGGCCTCTCCTTCTCTATTCTACTCATGCAGCATCAAAATGCCTTGTAACAGTTCTTAAATTGTTTGCCTTGTACTCTATTCAAATTGTATATTGTTTATTAATACCTCATGTGCATGTGTCTTACATATACAGTTAAAATGAAAATCATTTGAATACAGATTTGATGTTGGATGTTTTGTTAGATCATCCAAAATACGTAATGCTCAGTAAGCTTATTGAATCAATAAATCAATAAATGTGCAAACAAATAATGAAAATATTAAAGAACAGTGTTCAAAATACTGGGTGAAAATCACATCAACCTAAGGAATGTATTAAAAGTGTTTACATACAAATTAATTTCATACCTTTCAATCATGAGTATTGGACTCATATGTTGAGGTTTGTACATAGTATAATAGAAAAAAATGGAACTAAGAATGAGAAGTGTTATTTTCTGACCAAATTAGCCACTGACTTAATTTGCAGGAGATCACATCATCTCTAGGACTGTTTCTCCACCAATTATGCAAGCAGTCTGGCTTAGGATTTCTGACGTCTTTTCCAGGTTTGGAAATACTTGATCTATGACACAAGGGAACTAAGAGGAAATTTTTACCATCCATTCCACAACCAGCTAGAAGAAGCCCCAGTTTGTTGGTTTTACTCGGTATCCAATGTTTTCTCAAACCTGACAGTTCTTCAGAACCACCCAATGATTTCCAAAAATACAGATGTACAGACTGGAGGTCACAATATGTGTATCCCATATATATTCCATTATTTGAGAACTCCCAAGGCTATACTTTAAGCCCAGTGAAAGCAAGACTCTCAGCATAAAAACATCTGCAATAAATTCACCTGTAATAATTTAACACATGAATGAATACAGCACTTGCCAGTAAAATATAGTGAATAAAATCATGTCCTTTTGTGGCAGAAGGACTTAACTTGAAAAGCAAGAATATCCAGAAATAAGAGCAAAAAGGGAGCAATAAACATTAAATATGAAAACCCACTATAAAGATGCAATAATTAAATTTATACAGGCATACAAATACACAGAAACACCCAGAGAAAAGACTTGAAAATCTAGAACTATATATCAAACATATGAAAATTTAGTATGTGATAAAGAAGGGATTTCTAATTATTGGAATCAAGATATACTACCATCTTGATTCCCATCATATAATTGCGTATGCAATTAAAAAAATAAAAAGGAATCCATACAAGGACTTAGAGAAAAAAAAAATGATGTGGCTACTAGTTAACCAATATGATGGTGTAAAATACTCCAGGGTTCTAGTCCACACTAAAGATTTAAACAACTAGCAAAAAATATCAGAGCCATCTTCCCCAGAGCTGAAGGAAATCGTTATGGGATTGCAGTAACAGGGCAAACACCAAATTAAAAAATACAAAAACAGTTGAAGAAGCTTGTAGCACCCTTGCTGATCCCCTCTCCATCACTTTCCTGGTGTGGTATAGAGTGAGCTTGTGCTTTCATTATGGGTCCCTGAGAACCACAATCCATCTTGGTTTGTTGGCCCTGTTCTAAAGGGAACAGAGTTATCCCTATGTTCACACTTGGGTGACTGTATGTATGTCAGTGCCAATGATCAGGGGACAGCCTGAAGGAGAGAACCAGGACATTCATCTGTGATTTGTTGCCACAGAACTTGCCCTGCATAGAGAAACATCGTGCGGACTGTTGAAACAGTATAATAAACAATTCAAAACAAAGCTTACTGTCACAAAGGGTTACCAGAGGCAGAAAGACATACAACAGACCACCTGGGAATGGCGGAAACTATGTTTCATAGGGAGTAGAGGGGGCATGATGATACCTGTAAATGGTGTAATTGCAAAGGCCACCAGCACATGCCTAGGAAATAACAATGCTCAAAAAAGATGGAGAGCCCCCATACTTTCTATTCAGGCTGATCATCTTGTCATCTGGGCTAAACTCTAAAGGAGACCAACAGTCAAAACAGAGACAATTTGAAAAATCTGTGAAAATTTTTTCTTCTATAGGTTTATTTGGTTTTGTTAGCTCTGGGCAGTCAAAGAAATCCGAGTCATATCAGTAGGTGGATACAAACTTAACAGCTCAGTGACTAAATCCCAGAGTTAACATATTAAAATATTAAGATGTATAGTTTACAACAAAAGAGTACAGGACAAAAAAATAAAAGGAAATTATGGCCCATCCAAAGGAAAAAAAGACAAAATTTCGGAAATGACCAATGAAGAAGCACAGATTTTGGACATACCAAATTTCTTAAAAATGATCATCAATGTGCTCAAAGAGTTAAAGGAAAACTCAGAGCAAGAACTAAAGGATATCAAAGATATCATAAATAAGAATCTCAATAGAGAGAAATTATAAAAAAGAACCAAATACAAACACTGTAGTTGAAGATCACAATAAAGCAAATAAAAATTTCCTAGACCATTGTGACAGTTTGAAGTTTTTTGTGCATTGTAGAAAAGATCATGTTCTTGAAGCTAAACCATTCCTGTGACTTTGAGCCCTTTGACTGGATTGCTTCAGTGAGGCATGCCTAGGATGGATCTTGTTCGTCTTGCTGGAGTACTTTATAAACAGAGGACTTAAAGCAGAGACAGAGAGAGAAAAAAGGGTCAGAGACAGAAGGAGTAGTCCTGGAGGCCAGAGGCTGGAATCAGCAGAGTACAGAGGCACAAGAAGAGGCCCCCAAGAGGGGCCATGGAGCAGCTCAAGGATACAGACAAAGAGGCTGGAGGAGAGGAGAGAAATGAGCAGACTGGGATTTTGCTCTGCCATATGCTTGATTGCCCACAGCTGACCTTGGAGAGAGAGCGTCTCTTGATGATTCCTTGATTTGAAAACTTTCATGGCCTCATGAAAGTTTTCATGAAAAAACTTCATGAAAACTTTCATGGCCTCATGAAGTGTAAACTTTCAACCTAATAAATTCCCAATATAAAAGCCAACACATTTCTGGTATATTGCCTTAATAGCCCTTAGCAAACTAATAGAAGAATTTCCATAGCAGGTTAAAAATGGCAGAAAATGGTGTCAATGAAATCAAAGGGAAGACAATTAAAATGATTCAAGTTGATGAGCTCAAAGGAAACAAAGAATACAGAAAAGTGAAGAAAGCCCAAGAGACCTGCAGCACACCATCAAGCCAATATAAGAATATAGTAATTCTAGAAAGAGAAGAAAGAGGGAAAGGGGCAGGAATAATATTTAAAGAAATAAAGGCAAAAACTTTTCCAAATTTAACAAAAGACATGAATATACACATTTGAAAAGACCAAATGAATACAAAACAGGATAAAGTAGAAAAGAACCACACTCAGACACATTAAAATCAAATTGTTGAATGCCAAAGACAGAGAATTCAGAAATCTGCATGAGAAAAGCAACACCTACATTACAAGGGAGCTTCAATAAAATTGAGTGTGGACTTCTCAGCAGGGAGCAACAAGAAGGCAAGAAGGCAGTGGGATGAAATATTTAAAATGCTGAGAGAAAATTATTTCCAACTAAGAATTTTAATGTCTTTCAAAAATGAGGGAAAGATAATACATTGCCAGAAAAGCAAAATCTGAGGAAATTTCTTCAGATCAAAAGGAAAGGACACTAAAGAGTAAATCAAATTCATAGAGAAATAAAGATTTCTGGCAAAGGTAATAACATTGGTAATTTAAATGACAACATTATTGAATTTTATTTTTGGTATGTGACTCCATTTTTCACTTCTTACAGTTTCTAAAAGTTCAACTAATAGAAAAGTAATAGTAAATCTATGCTTTGGACATACAATGTATAAAGACATTTTGTAGCAAGTACAATATGTGGGGGGTAGAGGAGTATAAGAACATAGTTTGCATATGCTATAAAAGTTAAGTTGGTATCAAACTAAATGTGAACTTTATAGCTATGGGATGTTAAATTTAAGCACCATGGTAAACATAAGGATATATATGAAAAACATACACAAAAGGAAATGAGAAGGAACTCAATATGGTTCACTATAAAAAAGAAAATATTTTGAAAGTTGGTGTTAAAGAAGAATTGAGGAAGAAAAAGGCTGTAAGACTTACAAAGAGCAAATAAGAAAATGGCAGAAGAAAGTTCTGCATTATTAGTAGTTACTTTAGATGTAAATGGATTAAAATCTCCAGTCAAAAGATTAGCAGAATAGATCTAAAAACATGAATCAACTAGATGCTGTTTACAAGAGATTCACCTTAAATGCAAAGCCCCAAATAGGTTGAATGTAAGAAGATGGAAAAAATATTCCATGCAAATAGTAACCAAAAGAGAGCTGGAGTAGATATACAAAATTATGTAAAAGAGATTTGTCAAAAATTGTTAAAAGGGAAGAACACTATATACTGATAAAGGGATAATTCAAAAAGAAGATATAACAATTATACATATATATGTATATAACAGCAGAACTCCAAAACTGACAGATTGGAAGGGAGGAATAGATAGTTCTACATTAATAGTAGAAAATTTCAATATGCTATATTCAATAATGGATAGAATATATAGACAGAAGATCAATAAGAAAAATATGACTTGAACAATACTATAAACAAACTAGACCTAACAGGCATATGTAGAACATTTCACCCAACTGTAGGAAATACTTTCTTCTCTAGTGCACATCACTCATTCGCCAGGACAGACCATATGTTAGGTCATAAAACAAGTGTCAATATATATACAAATACTGACTCATACAATGTATCTTATCCAACCACAATGGAATTTAGCTAGAAATCAATATCAGAAGGAGAACTGGAGAATTCCAAAATATGTGAAAATTAAACAACATGCTTTTAAACAACCAATGAATCAAAGAATAAATCACGAGGGAAATTAGGAAAAACTTTTGGTGAATAAAAACAAACCAAAACGTACCAAAACTAATGGGATGCAGCAAAGGGAGTGTTAAGAGGGAAATTTATACCTCTAAATCTGTTTAGAAAAGGGGAAAGTTCTCAAATCAGAGACCTAACCTCAAAACTGGAGGAACTACAGAAAGAAAAATAAACTACACTCAAAGTGAGGAAAGGAAGGAAATAAAGATTCGAGCTGAGATAAATGAAATAAAGAGTAAAAAAATAAGAGAATCAACTACACAAAAAGTTTGTGTTTCCAAAAGACCAATAAAACAAACCTTTAGCTAGAGTGACAAAGCAAGAAAGAGGACAAAAATAACTAAAATAAGAAATGAAAATAAGGCCATTTACAGACCACATAGAAATAAAAAAGGACTATAATAGTATACTATGAAAAATTATATGCCAAAAATATTAGGCAACTTAGATGAAATTAACAATGTTTTAGAAACACACAAACTACCTACACTGATGCAAGATGAAGTAGATCTCAGACCAAAAACTAAGAAATCTGAATACAGCAAAATTGTCATTCAAAAATAAGGGAGAGATAAAAATACTCACAGACAGAAATTGAGAGATTTTGCCAATAAGAGTTCTGTTCTTCAAGAAATAATAAATGGAGTTCTGTAGGTTGAAAAGAAAAGGTAGGAGAAAGAGGGTTGGAGGAGAGTGAAAAAAGGAAGTTTATTAGGTTAACTAAAACGATAAACTGAAAAACACAAATAAAATGTGAGCTATATAAGGCTAAAGAAAAAAATGGCTGAAGTAAGTACTATCTTTACAGTAGTAACATTGATTGTTAATGGATTAAACTCTCAAAAGACAAATTGGCAGAATGGATAGAAAAATATTACCCATCTATATGCTGTCTACAAGAGATTCACCTTAGACCCAAGGACACAAAGAGGTTGCAGGTGAAATGTTAGAAAATGATTTTCCACACAAACAGTAACCAGAAATGGGCAGGGGAAGCTATACTATTAGACAAAATAGACATTAACCGGAAAACTGTTGTAAGAGATGAAGAATACTATATATTAATAAAAGGGCTAAACTACCAGGAAGAAAGAAAAATCCATAAATATTTATGCACCTAACAAAGGTGCTCTATAATATATGAGGAAACACTGGCAAAACTAAGAGGATAGCGGGAAAATGGCACTGAAGTAGGTAGGTGAAGTCTGATCCTCTCACAAAAGAAACTGAGAGAAGGCAGGGATCTATCAAAGTTGCTGCTTTGGATATATGCAGAATGGGAAATTGCTTTGAGTTATCTAGGAAGGTACTGGAAAGATAAAGAAATCAAAGGAAAACCATGAGTTGATCAGCCCTGTGGCTGAAAATTGCACATATACCCCATCCTCAGGGATAGCCTTGGAGGAGCCCCAGGCTCCCTGCTGTCAATGGACTGGGGAGGGGGTGTTCCCTGGGAGGAAGAGGGTTCTGACAGAGGGTGGACATTGGTTTCTTTGTGGTGAGTTTGGCCAGCTGATCCCCATTTGAATCTCGGAAGGAACATTGACCTGATGAGGAGAGGGGAGGGGTATCTGCTCAGGCAGGCTGTCAAGCCCAATCACCAGGGGAAAGGAAGGAACTAGATTAGAGAGGGGGTGGGACAGGCATCTAATCAGCAGGACTCTAGAAAACTGTAGTTTAAAACTCCTGGGGGAAAGGAGGCAGATAGATTTCTGAAGGCTGATTAACCTAAAGAGACAGTTTAACTCAAGGGTTGAATTTCTGCCTTGCATATACAAGGTCCCTGGTTTGATTTCTTGGTCTCCTTAGAGAAGTGGAAAAGCGATCCACTGAGTTATCAGGCATTGAACTGATACCTTATGACAGGGAACATATAGACATTTTTTTAATTTTAGGTTTTCTTGGATCTGTTTTTTGTTTTGTTTTTTAAGGTTCTTTTTTTCCCTCTTATTTCACTTGCTAAAAACTGGTACATTACCTGCAGAGGGCAGGCTGCAGGATGATTGACTGATGAACACCAACAGCCTGAGAAGCTCCTTAGGAGCCTAAGATGGAAGCCTATTTGTTTTCTTTTGTTTGTTTTGTGTTTTTTTCTTTTTTTTTCTTTTTTTAAGTTGCTGCTGTTTTGTTTTCACTTTCTTTGTTTTCCTTTTTTTATTTTACTGATTTTTTTCTACCTACATTTCTTTTCATTTTTTCATTTTTCTATCTTCTCTTTTCTGTTGTTTTTCTTTCATTCCATGTCTTTTTGTTTGGTCTTCAATTTTTTCTCTCTCTTTTTTTATCTGCTTTCTTTCTATTTTTATTTTTTCTTTTTTTTTTTTGTATTTCTTTTGTTTTTCTCTTTTCTTTTCCCCTTTTCTCATCATTCTGGCATTTTAATGCATTCTATATATTTTTGTCTATTTTGTTTCTCATTTCATTTTTTCTATTCCACTTTTTTTTTTCACTCCTCTGTACTTCTTATGATTTTTCACATGTGTTAATTCTTTATTTTCCTAGGTCTTATATGGTTCCTTTTCTAATTTTTTTATTACTACTGTTACTATTATTCTTTTTCTCTTCTTATCTCTATCCTTTTCTCTGGTCCTAATTCTTTTTTATTTCAAGGGAACATAGACAACAGCAAGGAAATAGAATAAGAGGAAAGAAGTGTAAAATTGAAACCTTATCACATGCACAACAACAACAACAAAATAAAACCCTAGAGTAGAAAGAGAAGCTAACCAACCAAATAAGTACATCAAGAGAAACAGATGCCTAGACACCAACAAAAAATTAGAAGCCATACTAAGAAATGGGAAGACATGGCCCAGTCTAATGAGCAAACTTAAAAACAGGAGGAGCTGCAGAACATGGAACAAATAATCAGAGATGTCCAAACAAATATCATGAATCAACTTAATGAAGTGAAGGAAGAGATTAAGGATATTAAGAAGACACTGGGAGAACATAACAAAGAAGTTATAAACATACATAAAAAGAAAATGGAAATGGTGGTGATTGTGATGGTTAGGCTAATGTGTCAACTCGACAAGGTAATTGTGCCCAGTTGTTTGGTCAAGTAAGCAATGGGCTAATTGTAATGCAAGGATATTTATGGACTTTAGTTACCAGTAAGTTTACTGCATACATGGCTGATTACATCTACATCAGCCAGGAAGATTGCCGTCAGCAGTGAGTGATGCTTTATCCAATCAGTTGAATGCCTTTTAAGGGGAAGTGATTTCAGCATTGAGAGAGAATTTCCCAGCTCGTCACAGACAACACTGGTTGTCTCCTGGAAACTCCTCAAGGACCTTCATTGGACTTTCATCACAGGCCCTGGTTTACAGCCTGTCTGTGGAACCTGGACTTGTGCATCCCCACCTTCACATGAGAGACTTATAAAATCTCATACTATTTACAGATATCTCCTGTTGATTCTGTTTCCCTAGAGAACCCTGACAGGAGTGGTTCTTGAGAAACAGAATCTTAGACATGGGATGGCTGAGGTTTTGCAATTGGCTTTCTACTCTAATTGGACTCAAGGGTACTAATGACACCCGTTCCAATAATGAAGAGGCCGCTAACAGTCCATGGCATGAGTTGGCAATAAAGATATACAAAATATCATCACTGGATTCCCCTACTTCCACACTTATAAGAAGCAAGGATCTGGGTGAGAGTGTTTTCAACACCTTAACAGAGTTTTGCGGAGTCAAAAGGTATAATGATGTTGGCTGGCTCCTCCTAGATACTCTGGATACAGTTGATAAGGGAAGTGCTGGGACCCTAACCCACCCCCACCCCACACCCGGCAGAAACCCACAGCTTTAGGAAAATAAACTCCCCTCAGTCCCTGGTCCCTGTCTCCCCTCCTTCCTCCCCTTTTTTCCATGGAATCCACACCAGGAAGATAAGCACCCCAGGCTGCCATTTTGAATTGAAATTTACAACTCTATGCAGATAATGACTCTTTTCCTCCCTAATGACCTTCTGCTTTTAGAAAGATAAGCTAACCTTGCTTCTCTGGCTTTGTAACCATGCCTGCCCACTTGCTCAGAAATTTGCCCACTTAGTGCACCTATATAAACTTATGAAAATCAGAAAATAGGGCTCAGAATTTGGACAGTGCACTCTCCTCTGGGCACACGCATAATAAAACTTTGTTCATCCATACTCCCAAGGGTGCCATTTGGGTTACTTTCTGCTGGCTGCAACACAGTTACAAAAGAAAGAGATGAGCTAAAGACCAAATTTGAAACTTAAGTGCAGCATGAATGATGTGAAAGTCTCTGCGTGCTCTGAAAGAAAATCTTGTCTCTTGTAGCCACAGACTTGAGATATCTGAGAATCAAACTCAGACTCATTGTATACATAGCAGAGTTACAAAGGAAACTAAAATCTCAACCCTGTAGGGTTTCTGCAGTTAAAGTGAAGTCATTGCTTGGAAAGGAGTGGAATCCAGAAGATTGGGATGGAGACATATGGGATGATGATAATATTGGTGGGGACATTAGAACCCTAAGTTCTGCTGAGACTTTACCAGATAAACCTGTGATGGCCTGCCCTGTGGAGACCACACCTTGCCAACCTTGTATCATCCAGCCTCCAACCTGCCCCAGGGGGCCTGGACCTCCTCCTAGCCCTGAGGCAGGTACCAGCCAAACCCAGCATACACTGCCTAGCCTCTAGTCTGCCCTGAGGAATCTGGCTTCCAACCCCTGCCTGAAGAGATTAATCCTGTCTCACCAGAAGAAAATGCAAAGGAATGCCCTGATGTCAGTAGCTTGCAAGACATTTCTAATCCTTCTCCTTACCTACCCCCACCACCCCTCTTGTCTTCCAGACCTATTGTTAGACTAAAATCACAGCAAGCCCCCAAAGGTGAAATACAAAGTGTGACCCATTAGGAAGTACCTATACTCTGAAAGAACTGCATGAGTTTTCCAACTTATATAGACAGAAATCAGGGGAACATGTGTGGGAATGGATACTATGGGTATGGGATAAGGGTGGAAGGAATACAAAGTTGTATCAGGCTGAATTTATTGATATGGTTCCACTAAGCAGAAATTCTGGATTCAATGCTGTAGCTCCAGGGGTTAGAAAGGGCTCTAACAGTTTGTTTGTGTGGCTGACAAACATGGACTAAAAGATGCCCTAGCAAGTCTGAGGTTGAGATGGCCGATTTGCCCTGGTATACAGTAGAAGAGGGAATTCAAAGGTTTAGAGAGATTGGAATGCTGGAATGGATTTACCATTTGAGACCTGCCCACCCACCCCAGGAGTGTCCAGAGGACACACCTTTAAAAGGACTGTGAGGAATAAATTTGTATGACTAACCACATCTCCTCTGAAGAGCTCTGTGGTTGCTCTTCTCTGTAGTCAGATATTACTATAGGGAGGGCTGTAATGGAATTAGAATCCTTAAATTTTATGGGAATGATTGGATCTCCGTCCAGTAAAAGTCAAGCATCGGCAGTTAATCGTCAAAGACAAGGTGGGCATGGCTTCTGCAATGGAAGGCAGATTCAAAGCAGCACTCAAAATAGTCTGAGTCCCATAGAGTTATGGCGATGGCTAATAGATCATGGGGTACCTAGAAGTGAAATAGATGGGCAGTTTACTAAATTTCTTCTGGATCTGTATAAGCAGAAGAGTTCTAGGTCGAGTGAACAAAACGCTAACTTAAATTACAGACTCAGAGAATCATGGCCCCTTAATCAATTCCCAGACTTGAGACAGTTTTCAGACCCAGAGCACCCTGAATGAGGAGAAAGCCAGTTCCCCTTGGAGAAGGATCCAGTTAAACTGCCAAAAATTTTTTTGTTAATCTTCCTCCCACCTTTCCCCAAGGAGACCTACAGCCTATTACCAGAGTAACTGCACGTTGGGGAAAAGGAAATGATCAGATATTTTGGGGATTATTAGACACTGGCTCAGAGGTGACATTAATTCCAGGAGACCCAAAACGTCACTGAGGTCCACCAGTCAGAGTACAGGCTTATGGAGGTCAGGTGATTGATGGAGTTTTAGCTCAGTTCCATCTCACAGTGGGTCCACTGGGTCCCTGGACCCATTCTGCAGTTATTTCCCCAGCTCCAGAATGCATAATTGGAATAGACATACTCAGTAACTGGCAGAATCCCCACATTGGATCCCTGACTTGTGAAGTGAGGGTTATTATGGTTAGAAAGACCAAGTGGAAGCAACTAGAACTGCCTCTATTTAGCAAAATAGTAAATCAAGGGCAATACCAGATTCCTAGAGGGATTGCAGAGATCAGTGCCACCATCAAGGATTTAAAGGATGCAGGGGTAGTGATTCCCACCACATCCCCATTCAACTCTTCTATTTGGCCTGTGCAGAAAACAGATGGATCTTGGAGGATGACAGATTACCTTAAACTTAACCAGGTGGTGACTCCAATTACAACTGCTGTCCCAGATGTAGTATCATTGCTTGAGCAAATCAACATATCCCCTGGTAACTGGTATGCAGTCATTGAACTGGCAAATGCTTTTTTCTCAATTGCAATTAATAAGGACCACCAGAAACAGTTTGCTTTCAGCTGGCAAGGCCAGCAGTATACCTTCACTCTCCTGCCTCAGGGGTATATCAACTCTCCAGCCCTATGTCATAATATTGTCTGCAGGGACCTTGATCACCTCTCCCTCCCACAAGACATCACACTGGTCCATTATATTGATGATATCATGTTGATAGGACCTAGTGAGCAAGAAGTAGCAAAAACTCTAGACTTACTCATAAGGCATTTGCATGAGAGAAGATGGGAGATAAATCCAACAAAAATACAGGGG
The DNA here is from genome assembly GCA_029593785.1 of Cabassous unicinctus. Lineage (NCBI taxonomy): Eukaryota > Metazoa > Chordata > Mammalia > Cingulata > Chlamyphoridae > Cabassous > Cabassous unicinctus. The sequence goes on along the minus strand of JAQZBX010003626.1, from coordinate 36,511 downwards.
ACTTCCACCTCAGTGAAATTTCTAGGTGTCCAGGGGTATGGAGCATGTCGAGATATCCCTTCTAAAGTGAAGGATAAGCTGTTGCTTCTGGCACCTTCTATGACCAAAAAAGAGGCACAATGCTTAGTTGGTCTCTTCAGAATTTGGAGACAACGCATTCCTCATTTGGGTGTTCTACTCCAGCCCATTTACCTAGTGACCAGGAAAGCTGCTAGTTTTGATTGGGGACTGGAACAAGGGGAGGCTCGGCGACAGGTCCAGGCTGTTGTGCAAGCTGCACTACCACTTGGACCATATGATCCAGCAAATCCAATGGTGCTGGAAGTTTCAGTGGCAAATAGAGATGCTGTCTGGAACCTTTGGCAGGCCCCTATAGGAGAATCACAAAGCAGACCCTTAGGATTTTGGAGGAAAGCCCTGCCATCCTCTGAAGATAACTACCATCCTTTTGAGAAACAGCTTTTGGCCTGCTACTGGGCCTTAGTAGAGACTGAATGCTTAACCATGGGCCATCAAGTTACCATGAGACTTGAGTTGCCTATCATGAGCTGGGTATTGTCTGACCTACCAAACCATAAAGTTGGGCGTGCACAGCAGCACTCCATAATAAAGTGAAAGTGGTATATACGAGATAGGGCTCAAGCATATACTGAAGGCACAAGTAAGTTACATGAGGAACTATCCCAAATGCCCATGGTCACCACCCCTGCCATGTTACCTTCTCTTTCCCAGCCCACAGCTTTGGCCTCTTGGGGAGTCCCTTACAATCAGTTGACTGAGGAAGAGAAATCTCAGGCCTGGTTTACAGATGGTTCTGCACAATATGCAGGTACAACCCGAAATTGGACAGCTGCAGTACTGCAGCCCTTTTCTGGGACATCCTCGAAGGATAGTGGTGAGGGCAAATCCTCTCAGTGGGCAGAAGTTTGAGCAGTGCACCTCGTTGTTCATTTTGCTTGGAAAAAGAAATGGCCAGAGGTGCATTTGTACACTTATTCATGGGCTATTGCCAATGGTTTGGCTGGATAGTCAGGGACTTGAAGGAACAGGATTGGAAAATTGGTGACAAAGAGGTCTGAGGAAAATGTATGTGGATAGATCGTTCTGAGTGGGCAAAAAACATGAACATATTTGTGTCCCATGTGAATGCTCACCAGAGGGTAACTTCAGAAGAGGAAGATTTTAATAACCAAGTGGATAAGATGATCCCCTCTGTGGCTAATGCTCAGCCACTCCTATCATTGCTCAATGGGCTCATGAACAAAATAGCCATGGAGGTAGGAACGGAGGTTATGCATGGGCTCAGCAACATGGACTTCCCCTCACCAAGGCTGACTTAGCTACAACCACTGCTGAATGCCCAATCTGCCAGCAGCAGAGACCCACACTCAGGCCCCAATATGACACCATCTTAGAGGTGACCAGCCTGATACCTGGTGGCAGGTTGACTACATTGGACCACTTCTACCATGGAAGGGGTAGTGATTTGTTTTAACTGGAATAGACACATAATCCAGATATGGGTTTGCATTCCCCACATGCAATGCTTCTTCCAAAACTACCATCCATGTACTAACTGAATGTTTTATCTACTGCCATGGCATTCCACCCAGCATTGCTTCTGATCAAGGAAACAATTTCACAGCAAATGATGTGTGGGAATGGGCACATGGCCATGGAATTCACTGGTCTTACCATGTTCCCCATCACCCTGAAGCAGTTGGATTTATAGAACGGTGGAATGGCCTTTTGAAGACTCAAGTACAGTGCCAATTAGGTGGCAATACCTTGCAGGGTTGGGGCAATGTTCTCTAGGAGGCTGTGTATGCTCTAAATCTGTGTCCTCTATGGTACTATTTCTCCCATAACCAGGTTTCATGGGTCCAGGAATCAAGAAGTGGAAATGGGAGTGGCACCACTCACTATTATCCCAGTGACCCACTAGGAAAATTTTTGCTTCCTGTCGCAACAACCATAAGCTCTGCTGGTCTACAGGTTTTAGTCCCCAAAGGAGGAGTGCTGCCACCAGGGAACTCAATGATGATTGCATTGAAATAGAAGTTAAGACTGCCGCCTGGCCACTTTGGGCTCCCCTTACCTCTGAATGAACAAGCAAAGAAGGGAATTACTCTTCTGGCTGGGGTGATTGATCCTGACTGTCAAGGGGAAAGAGGACTGCATCTACATAATGGAAATAAAGAAGAGTTTGCCTGGAATACATGAGATCCTCTAGGGCGTCTCTTAGTACTGCCATACCCTGTGATTAAAGTCAATGGAAAATTGCAACAACCCAATCCAAGCAGGACTAACAATGGCCCAGAACATTCAGGAATGAAAGTTTGGGTCACCCCACCAGGCAAAGAACCATGGCCAGCTGAAGTGCTTGCTGAGAGTAACAGGAACATGGAATGGGTAGTGGAAGAAGGTAGTAATAAATGTGAACTTTGACCATATGACCAGTTACAGAAATGAGGACCGTAATGGTCATGAATCTTTCTTCCTTGTTTTGTTATGAGTGTGATTGTATATGTACACAAAATGAATTTATTTGTTTTCTTCCCCAACCTTTTCCCTTATCATATTGCAAGTTGTATTAGTTTAACGTCATGATATTTAAGGATGTCAAGTTTAAGAGTGAATATTACTCAAGGACTTGCACCCTATTCTGTAGGTAATTAATGCATTTCAGGTTGTACACAGGAGAGTTGAACATTGTTAGGTGGAAATATATATATATGCATGACTTTTATTGTTTTTACTTAGAGACTAAGTATGGTTTAAGGTAATGTGTGTGGTTGCTGAGTTGACAAGGGGTGGACTGTGATGGTTAGGCTAATGTGTCAACTTGGCAAGGTGATTGTGCCCAGTTGTTTGGTCAATCAAGCACTAGGCTAATTGTAATGCAAGGACATTTATGGACTTTAGTTGCTAGTTAGTTTAGTGCATAGATAACTGATTACATCTACATCAGCCAGGAAGATTGCCATCAGCAATGAGTGATGCTTTATCCAATCATTTGAATGCCTTATAAGGGGAAGTGATTTCAGCATTCAGAGAGAATTTCCCAGCTTGTCTCTGGACAAGTAGTGTTTCCCAGAAACTCATCAAGGACCTTCATTGGACTTCATCTAAGTCCCTGTTTTGTAGCCTGCCTGCAGAACCTGGACTTGTGCATCTCCATCGTCACATGAGAGACTCTTATAAAATCTCATACTATTTATAAATATCTCCTGTTGATTATGTTTCCCTAGAGAACTCTGACTAATACAGTGATGAATGGTACAATGCAAGAAATCTAAAACACACTGGAAGCACATAACAGCAGATTTGAACAGGCAAGGGAAAGAAATAGTGATGTGAAAGACAATACATCTGAAATCAGACAGATAGTAGAACAAATATATAAAAAGAGAGAGAAAATCCAGGAGGGACATAGGGACTTCAATGACAAAGTGAAATGTACAAACATATGCATTATAGGCATCCCAGAAGAAGAAGAGAAGGGAAAGGGGGCAGAAGGAGTGTTGGAGGAAATAATGGCTGAAAATTTCCCAACTGTATTGAGGGACAGCAAGCATAGCACACCCCAAATAGAATGCTAATGGATTAAATTCTCCAATCAAGAGACAAGACATTGACAGAATGGATAAGGAAACATGACCCATCTATATGCTGTGATCGAGAAACTCACCTTAGACCCAGGGATATAAGGAGGATGAAAGTGGATGGTTGAAAAACAACTTTAAAAGCAAACAATAACCAAAAAAGAGCAGAAGTAGCTATACTAATATTGGACAAAATAGGCTTTAAACGCTAAACTATTGTAAGAGACAAAGAAGGACACTATATGTTTATAAAAGGGGTAATCTATCAAGAATGAAAAACAATCATAAACATTTATGCATCTAACCAGGGCACCTGAAAATACATAAGGCGAACACTGGAAAAACTAAGTGGAGAAATTGATCCCTCTACAATTATAGTGGGGGATTTTAATACAACATTATCACCATTAGTCAGAAAATCTCAACAGAGAATCAACAAAGAAACAAAGACCTTGAATAATACATTAGAGGATCTGGACCTAATAGACATATACAGAACATTACACCCAAATACAGAGGGATATACATTCTTCTAAAGTGCACATGGATCATTCTCCAGAATAGACTGCATGGTAGGCCACAGAACAACTCTCAATGCATTCAGAAAGATTGAAATTATACAAAGTAATTTCTCTGGCCACAATGAAATGAACTTGGAAATCAGTAAGGGGAAAGGAGAAGAGTAGGCACAAATATATGGAAGTTAAACAACACACTCTTAGACAATCAGTGGGTCAAGGATGAAACTATAAAAGAAATAAGGAACTACCTTGAAACAAATGAAAATGACAACACAATGTATCAAAACCTATGGGATGCAGCAAAAGCTATACTGAGAGGGAAATTCATAACCATAAAGGTCTATATTAAAAAAGAAGAAAGAGCTAAAATCAAAGACCTAAGTGTACACCTGGAGGAATGAGAAAAAGGACAGCAAACTAACCCCAAGAGAAGTAGAAAGAAGGAAATAATAAAGATTAGAGCTGAGCTAAATGAAATTCAAAATAAGAAAGCACTAGAAAAAATAAGCAAAATTAAAAGCTGGTTCTTTGAGATTAATAAAATTGACAAAAACTTAGCTATACTAACAAAGGAAAAAAGAGAGAAGATGTAAATACATAAAATAAGAAATGAGGAAGGGGATATCACCACTGACCTAAGAGAAATAAAGAGTATAGTAAGAGGATATTTTGAAAACTTGTATGCCAATATGTTGGATAATTTAGAGGAAATGGATGAATTCCTAGAAACACGCAAGCAACCTACTTTGATGAAAGAAGAAACTGATGAACTCAACAGCCCAATCACAAGCAACGAGATTGAATTTGTCATTAAAAAACATCCCAACTAAGAAAAGCCCAGGACTAAATGGCTTCACAGGTAAATTCTACCAAACATGCCAGAAAGAGCTAAAACCAATCTGCATAAACTCTTCCAAAAAAAAGAAGTGGAGGGAACATTGCCTAACTCATTCTATGATGCCAAGATCACCCTAATACCAAAGTCAAACAAAGATGCCACAAGAAAGGAAAATTATAGACCAATCTCTATAATTAACCCAGATGCTAAAATCCTCAACAAAATACTTGCTAACTGTATTCAAAAACACATCAATGAGTTATACACCATGAACAAGTGGGATTTATCCCTGGTATGCGAGGATGGTTCAATATAAGAATATCAATCAATGCAACACACCACCTAAACAGATCAAAAGAAAAAAAATCACATGAAAATCTCTATAGATGCAGAGAAAGCATTCGACAAAATGCTTCCCACTTCAAAAGATAGGAATAGAAAGAAACTCCCTCAACATGATAAAGGGTATATATGAAAAACCCACAGCTAACATCATATTCAATGGTGAAATCCTAAAAGTCTTCCCGCTAAGATCTGGAACAAGAAAACATTGTCCACTGTCACTTATTTAACATTGTGTTAGAAATACTTGCTTGAGCACTTAGGCAGGAAAAAGATATGAAAGACATCCAAATTGGAAAAGAAGAAGTGAAAACTTCACTATTTGCAGATGACATGATCCTATATCTCAAAAACCCTGAGAAATCTACAACAAAGCTTCTAGAGCTAATAAATGAGTCCAGAAAAGTGGCAGGTTATAAGATTAATGCGCAAAAATCAGTAGCATTTCTGTACACCAATAATGAGCAATCTGAGGAGGAAATCAAGAAAAAAATACCATTTACAATAGCAAATAAAAGAATCAAACACCTAGGAATAAATTTAACTAAAGATGTAAATGTCTTGTATGCAGAAAACTACACAACATTATTAAAGAAAATCAGAGAACTAAATAAATGGAAGAACATTTCCTGTTCATGGACTGGAAAACTAAACATCGTTAAGCTGTCTATCCTAATGAAACTGATTTACAGATTTAACATAATTCCAATAAAAATTACCACAGCATTTTTTTACTGAATTGGAAAAGCTAACAATGAAATTAATTTGGAAGGGAAAGGGGCCCTGAATAGCCAAAGACATATTGAAAAAGAAAAATGAAATTTGAGGACTCACACTACCTGGCTTTAAAACATACTGCAGGCAGAATAGTCTCATCCATCTTCCCCATGGGATATAAACCCCCTTTCAATTGGTGGTGGAGTGGACATCACCATCCCAGAATCCTCAGGATTGGGGGAAGAGCTATGGACTAGAATGGACTTACTGGTATTCTACTACAGACATATTGTGATTGTAGCAATGGAAGAAATTACAACATTGATGTGGAGCCAGTGGCCACTGGAGGCTCTGGGGGCAGGGAGAGGGAAAAACAGTTGTAACATGGGGGCTTTTTCAGGACTTGGGAATTGCCCTGAGTGATATTGCAATGACAGATATAGGCCATTTTATATCATCACAAAACATGCAGAACTGTGTGGGAGACAGTGTAGACTACAATGTGAACAATGGTCGATGCTCAATGGCAAAGCCCCAGGATGCGTTTATCAACTGCAATGAATGTGCCACACTAATGAAGGATGTTTATGTGGGAGGGTGTGGGAGGTGTGGGGAGTGGGGCATATGGGAATCCTTACATTTTTTGTGTAAAATTTATGTACTCTAAGTATCTTTAAAAAAAAAAAAGAATATGGTGATACAAGGGAAAATATAACTAACGCAAACTATAGCCAACACTTAACAATAATACTGAGATATTTTTGTACCAACAGCAAAGAAGGTACTATAGCCATTCTAAAGGTAAAAAGAATATGGGGTTTTGTTTTATGACATAGAATATAAGCATTTTTTTTTCTCTCCTTCATTTTCTTCATTAACAAGAAGACGTTGATTATAGCATTTTACCAATCTGTGCTCATCCAAGTATCTTTCTGAGCACAGGAGGAACAATTGAATTTGTTTTGGGGATTTGATGAGACAAAAGTGCCTGGACAGAATGTTTTTGGAGTGATACTTCCATGACTTAAGCTGCCTTTTGTCTGTTACTTTATTTTTTGAATTTGAAATAAAGTTTGAATTTTTAAAAAATCATACTACAAAGGTACAGTAGTCAAAACTGCGTGGTATTGGCACAAGGATAGACATACTGACCAGTGGAACCAAATGAGAGTTTTAATATAAATTCTTACATATACAGTCAACTGATATTCAACAAGGCCACCGAGCCCAATCAACTGGGAGATAATGGCCTCTTCAACAAATGGTGCTTGGAGAACTGGATATCCATATCCAAGAGATTGAAAGAGGAACACCATCTCACACCTTATACAAAAATTAACTCAAGAAGGATCAAAGTTCTAAATATAAGAGCCAAGCCATAAAGATCTTGGAAGATAATATAGGGAAGTACCCACAAGATCTTGTATTAGAAAATGGTTTCATTATCTTTACACCCAAAGCATGAGCAATGGAAGAAAAAATAGATAAATGAGACCTCCTCAAAATTTAAAAAAATTTTGCACCTCAAAGGAATTTTCAAGAAAGTGAAAAGGAAGCCTACTCAATATGAGAAAATATTTGGTAACCATATATCTGATAGGGACCTAATATCCAACATATATAAAGAAATCCTACACCTTGAAAATAAAAAGACAAAAAACTCATTTAAAAAATGGGCAAGTGATTTGAATAGACACTTCTCCAAAGAAGAGATACAAAAGGCTAAATATACTCATGAAAAGATGCTCAACATCACTAGCTATTAGAGAAATGCAAATCAAAACTACAATGAGATATCATCTTACACCCATTAAACTGGCAGTTATTAAAAAACAGAGGCCTACAAATATTGGAGAGGATGTGAAGGAATGGTAACACTTATCCACTTCTGGTGGGAATGCAGAATGGTGCAACTATTGTGGAGAATAGTCTGGCAGTTCCTCAGGAAGCTAACTATAGAACTCCCATATGATCCAGCAATCCCACTACTGGTTATATACCCAGAAGAATTGAGAGCAGGGACACGAACAGATATATATGCACATCACCGTTCATAGTGGCATTATTCACTATTGCCAAAAGATGGAACAATCCAAATGTCCATCAACAGATGAATGGTTAAGAAAACTCTTGTATATACATACAATAGTATATTAGTCAGCTATAAAAAGGAAAGTAGTATTAACACGTGGGATAGCATGGATACACCTTGAAGACCTTATGTTGAGTGAATTAAACCAGGCACTGAAGGACAAATATTACATGGCCCCACTGATATGAATTAAGCAAATTGAGCAGACTCACAGAACTAGAGTCTGGAAGAAAGGTTTACAGGAGATAGAAAGGGAGTAGAGGGTTGTGAGCCAACGCCCATATGGGCAAAATCTATGATAAAGTGGAAGGGTGTAGTTGTACAGTGGATGGGCATGACAGTGCTGCATTCATTCTATTGGGTTGGGCCCTGCTGGCCTGTGGGGGGAGGTAGGGTGGGGGGATTGCACTGTCCATGGTACTGGGGGGAGGGTTCAGAGGGAATGGATGAACTCTGGGGATTTGCTGGTATGTGACTGAAACTACAACTTTGAGAATTTTTTTTTTTTTTTTGGCTAGTAAGGCAGAGGAAAGTTACTGGTTTAGGGTGTTAGATGTGGGGGGCATGCAGGACAGGGTGTAACTGGGGCAGGCTTCTAGGAGTATGTGACTGTTCATCCTGTCATAGTGCATTGTATCAGTGGGTGAAGACTTACACAATGAATGGGAAGGTGTTGGACTCCCCTCCTGGGGAGTCTTGCTATGTTCTCAAATAGAGGGGTGGGAGTCTCTCAAGAGCATATGCAATTCCTAATAGGGGAAAACAAGCCAGTATGTTAAGCCCTCAATGGTGTTGTTAGTAAATACGAATCTTGTTCTTCATGGAGTGAAGCTTGGTAGTTGCTGTGGGTCCTGAGGGGAAGGCGGGGAAGAATAGAATAGATGGAACATGGGGTATTATGGGGGCATTGGAATTGTTCTACATGGTATTTCAATGATGGATACAGGCCATGTTACAACTTGTCAAAATTTATCAAAGTGTATGTACCAAAATGTAAACCATAATGTAAATCATTGACCATGGTTAATAGCAATGCTTCAAAATTTGTACATCAATTGTAACAAGTGTACCATCCACATGTAAAATATTATTAATAGGGGAAATGGGAAAAGGGGGAGGATGTTAGGTTTATGGAAATCCCCTATATTCTGTATATGACATTTCTGTAACCTAAAGCTTCCTTGAAGATAAAATGAGAAAAATAAGACATTGGGGGAATAAATTTAAGTAAATGTCACTATACATACAATACAACAGATCTTACAGTGATGAAAGACATAATGTCAATTTTTAAAGTTTTCTATTATTTCTTTCATTATTTCAAATTCTTTTGAATTTTTTGTATTTTATTTGTCATTTTTGAAACTATAATTATTTCATTTTCTTATTAATTTATTCAGTCATTTTATTGGATTCATTTTTTATGAAATTTTGGATCACGGAAGGGTTAAAACTGTGGCAGGGGAGGATCATTGGTGCAGGGTATCGGTGATGGAGGATGTATGGGAGGAGGTTCAGCTGAGGCACATCAATAAGGCGTATGAAAGAGTTCAAGTATTCATTGGGCATTGTCAAGGTGGATGGAGATCCACACAATACCCGAAAGAATATCCAATTCCCATCCTGGGGAGTTCTATCACATTCTCTAATGGAACAGCAAAAATCCCCCAAGTAAAGGGGCAGTGATTAGTGAAGGAGGATGGACAATTGATGGACCCTTCATAATGATGACATTGGAATTGTCCTGTATGACATTGCAATGACAGATACAGCCATTGTATATCTTGTCATAACTTACAAAATTGTGCAAGAGTTTAAATTATAATGTAAACTATAATCCACACTTAGTGGCAATGCTCCAATATGTGTTCATCAATTGTAACAAATGTACCATACTAACGAAGGATGTTGTTAATTTGGGAAAGTGTGGGAGGGGTAGGGAGTGGGGCATATGGAAATCCCCTACCTTTTTTATGTTACATTTATGTAATCTAAGTATCTTAAAAAAATTTTTTTTTTAATTAAGGGGACAAATAGACACGTCTACACTCACAGTGGGGGGTTGTAATATACCACTATCACCAATAGACAAAACATCTCAACAGAGGATCATAAAAAAAAAAAATAGAGATCCTGTAGAATATGTTAGAGGAACTATACCTAATGGAAATATACAGAACATTGCACCCCAAAACAGCAGGATATACATTCTTCTCAAGTACTCGTGGATCATTCTCCAGGATAGACCACATGTTAGTTCACAGAACATGTCTCAATGAATTTAGAAAGACTGAAATTATACAAAGAACTTTCTCTGACTAAAACAGAATGAAGCAGGAAATGAACAAGTCACCAAGAACTGGAAAAATAAAATAATATATGGAATTTAGACAACTAACTCCTTAAATAATAAGAGAGTCAAGGAGGAAATTGCAAGAGAAATCAGTAAATATCTCAAAGCAAATTAAAATGAAAACACAATATATCAAAACTTATGGGATTCAGCGTAGGTTCTGCTGAGGAGGAAATTTGTAGCCCTAAATGCCACATTGAAAAGAGAGAAAGAGCTAAAATCAAATACCTAAATTTATACCTGGAGTAACTAGAAAAATAACAAAAAATTAATCCCAAAGCAAGCAGAAGGAAAGAAATAACAAGATTAGAGAAGAAATAAATGAAATCAAGAATAAAAGAAGAGAGAATTAACAATACCAAAAGCTGTTTGTTGAGAAGATTAATAAAATTGATGAACTTTTAGCTAGACTGATGAAGAAAAAAGAGAGAACATGCAAATAAATAAACTAAGAAATGAGAGAAGGTACATTACCAATGACCCCACAGAAATAAAGAATCATAAGAGGATACTATGAAAAATCATAAGTCAACAAGTTGGGCAATTTAGATGAATTTCTAGATATACACAACAATCTACATTGACAAAAGTAGAAATAGAAGAACTAAACAGACCAGTCACAAGTAATGAGATTGAATCAGTCATCAAAAACCTCCCAACCAAGAAAATCACAAGATCAAATGGCTTCACAGGTGAATTCTACCAATCATTGCAAAAAGAAATAATACCGATTCTGCTCAAACTTTCAAAAATATTGAAGAGGAGGAAACATTACCTAACTCATTCTATGATGTCAACATCATCTAATACCAAAGACCCATGAAGACACTACAAGAAAAGAAAATTAGATACCATCTCTCTATTGAACTTAGATGCAAAAATCCTCAACAAAAATACCTGCAAATCAAATTCAACAACAAATCAAGTGAATTATATACCATGATCAAGTGGGCTTTACCCTAGTTGCGCAAGGATGGCAATTAATATAATAAAACACATTAACAGATCAAAGGAAAAATTATATGATTATCTCTAGTGGTGCAGAAAAGGCATTTGACAAATTATAGCATTCTTTCTTGATAAAAACACTTCAAACGATGGAAATAGAAGGAAATTCCCTCAACATGATTAAGGGCATGTATGAAAATAACAGTTAACATCATACTTTAAGGTGAAAAGCTAAAGACTTTCTAAGATCCAGAGCAAGACAAATGCCCACTGTTACCCCTGTAATTCAACATTGTATTAGAAATACTTGCTCAAGCACTTAGAAAAGAAAAAGAAATAAACAGAATCCATATTGGAAAGGAAGAAGTAAAACTTTCACTATTTGCAGATGACATGATTCTATATATAGAAAGTCCTGAAAAATGTACAAGAAAATTACTAGAGATGATAAGCTCAAGTTCAGTAAATAGGGGGTATAAGATTAACACACAAAACTCAGTAGCATTTCTGTACACTAGTAATGAGCAATCTGAGGAGGAAATCAAGAAAAACTTCCATTTACAATAGCAACTAAATGAATCAAATATCTAGGTATAAATTTATTTAAATATGTAAAGGACTTATACACAGAATATGATGCAACATTGCCAAAAGAAATCAAAGACCTAAACAAATGGAAGGATACTCCATTTGTAAGACTAAATATCATTAAGATGTCAACTCAACCCAAATTAATTTAAAGATTCAACCCAGTTCCAATAAAAATTCCAACAGCAATTTTTTTACAGAAATGGAAAAGCCAATTTTCAAATTTACTTGGAAGGGTAAGGGACTGCATATAGCCAAAAACATCTTGAAAAAGAAAAATCAAGTTGGAAGAATCACAACATCTGACTTTAAAGCATACTATAAGGCTACAATTGTCAAAACTCCATGCTATTGACACAGGAATAAACATATTGAACAATGGAACTGAATTGAGAGTTCAGCTATCGACCCACACATTGCTGAGCAACTGATATTAGACAATGCTGCCATGTCTACTCTACTGGGACAGAACAGTTTCTTCAATAAATGGTGCTCAGAGAACTGAATATATCCAAAAGAGTAAAAGAGGATCCCTATCTCATACCCTATACAAAAATTAACTCCAATGGATCAAAGACCTAAATATAAGAGCCAAGACCATAAAGCTCCTAGAAGATAATGTAGGGAAACATCTGTGAGATCTTGTGATAGGAATGGTTTCATCAATCTTACACCCAAAGCATGACCAATGAAAGAAAAAATAAATGGGGCCTCCTCAAAATTAAAAACTTTTGTGCTTCAAAACAGTTTGTCAAGAAAGTGAAAAGGCACCCTACTCAATGAGAGAAAATATGTGGAAACTACATATCCAATAAGGGTTTAATATGCAGCATATATAAAGAATTCCTGCAATTCAATAATTAAAAGACAAACAACCCATTTAATAAATGGGTAAGAGACTTGAACAGACACTTTTCCAAAGAGCAAATACAAATTACTAGACAACATATGAAAAGATGCTCAACATGACTAGCTACTAGGGAAATGCAAATCAAAACTATGAGATATTTCACACTTACTAGTTTGGCTGCTATGAAAAAAAAAAAACAGAACTACAAGTGTTAGAGAGTATGTGGAGAAATAGGAACACTCATTCACTGCTGGCAGCAATGTAGAATGGTGCAGCTACTGTAGAGGACTTTTTGGTGGTTCCTCAGGGAGAGCTAAGTATAGAATTGTTATATGATATGGAAATCCCACTACTACATATATACATAGAAGAATTGAAAGCAGGGACACAGAAAGATCTATGCATACCAAATTTCATAGCAGCATTATTCACAATTGCCAAAAGATAGAAGCAACCCAAGTGTCCATCAATGTATGAATGGATAAACAAAATGTGGTATATACTTAAAACGTAATACTATTCAGCTGTTAGAAGGAATGAAGTACTGCCACATGCAACAACATGGATGAACCTCAAGGACCTTAGGTTGAGTGACATAAGCCAGTTACTAAAGGACAAATTATCGCATGATCTCACTGATATAAACAAAGGAAATTGAACAGACTCATGAAGGTACAGTCTGGGATATAGGTTACCAAGAGATAGAAGGGGAGCAGAGATTAAAAAGCCAATGCTTAATCTGGGCAGAATCTATAATAAGATTGATCATACTGGTTTGGTAATGGATGGATTTGATGGTGGTACAGCAATATGAGTACAATTAATAGAGCTCAAGTGTGAATGTGAACATGGTTGAAATGGGAGGGTTTGTGCCATCCATGATGTTAGAAGGAAAGCTAGAGGATAAACTGGGCAACTGTACAACTCAAGGACCTCTGGAGTAGCCAAAGATTGTAGTTAAGAATAAAATTATAAGAATGTTCTTTCAGGATCTATAACCAAGTATGGCACTAGTATGGGGTACTGATAATAGGGTTATAAATGGGAAAAATGCTCCTAAAGCATACTTCTATGAGATATTAATGTATTCATGTTGTCATAGGTATGTTTTCTCAATTGATAGAGGCCTACACAGTAGCCAACAGAATATTAAACTCCCATACAGGGAAGTCCTACTACTTTCTCAAATAAGATGGCAAAAATTTCTGGAATATATAGCCTCACCTAATAAAAGAAAATACTCCAATTAGGCAATCCTTCAATGTTAATTCTTGTACTTATGAACTTTACTCCTGTAATAATGAAACTAAGCCTAATTATAATTAATGCCTAAAAATTATCTCCTGAAAATCTCCTTGTTACTCAAATGTGGCCATTTTCTAAGCCAAACTCTACAAATAAATGCACTACCTTCCCCCCCAAATAGTTCACGACTTGCAGGGATGAGCCCCCCTGGTGCCACAGGATTATTACCAAGTGTTAATAAGAAGTACATTTCGACAAAGACCTTGACTAAAAGGGAGAAATATTAAATAAACAGAGTTTTATGGCTAAGAGATTTCAAAGTGACTCAGGAGGTCATTCCAGAGGTTATGCTTATTTAAGTCTCAGGCAAATCCAACAAACTGCCACAGTAAACAAGTTTCAAACAAAAGTGCTTCCAAGGACTCTAGGGACGTCCAGACACCATAGGCAAGCCATACAGCGTCCTGAAATTAACACCCCATGGTGGACCTTATTTGGAAATATATAATAATCTATCTCCCCAATATAACACAGTTATACCCATTTATAGTTCCCCTAATCATGGTTCTTCTACTCCTTTTATTTGAGCCTATCATTTTCAATAAACCTGTTAAATATATTTCTCAGAGACTTAAATCTTAAGGTTGTTCATATGCTGGTAGAGCCCTGAATCCCAGCAGAGTTGCAGCCAACTCCTACATTCCAGTTCTTCAAACTTGCCCTGGACAACCAACAAAATGATGATGATGGACAAGTCCCATTTCTAAACAAGGAGTATCTTCAACTGCAAGCAAAACAATTCCTTTCCTCTGCTACCTGATACAAGTATGGATCTATACAAAGTAAATAAGAACACCAGAAATGGTAACTACATGACCAAAGTAGATTTATTGTTATTGTAGTTATTATTGTGTGGTAATGGAGGAACTTGTAACATTGATATAAAGATAGTGGTTATCAGGTGTTCAAAGGGGAGCGGGAGGGATGAAGAGGTAGAACACGGGATTTTTACGGCATTGGAATTGTTTTGTATTATACTGAAATGACAGATACATGACATTGTACATTTGTCAGAGCCCATAAAACTGTACAGCACAAGGTGCAAACCATAATATGAACTATAGGCCTTGGTTAATAGCAATGCTTCAATATTTTTCATCAATTCTAACAAATGTACCACACTAATGCAAGATGTTCATAATAGGAGAAAATGTGTGTGAGGGTGGAAGTGGGTAGGTTATATGGGAATCACCTGTACTTTTTTAAAAGATATTTTTATTACAGAAGTTTTGAATTTACAAAATAATCATGCACAAGTGTAGAATTCCCATACAACAACCTTTCACCAACACACCAAACCATTGTGGAATATTTGTTAAAGATTATGAGATAATATCATCAGACTTTTACCACTGACTATGGTTCGTGGCATACATTTGGCACATTTGTCCATACCTCCCTATATTACCAAAGTACATATTTGGCAGTGATGCAAGAATATTACAGTATTGCTATTAACTATAGTCCATAGGTTACATTAATTGTATTTTTTTCATGCTTCTCCACATTACCACCACCCCACAATAGTAACATACATCCGTTCTAGTTCACATAAGGACATTCTTCCATGTATACTATTAACCACAATTCTCATCCACCTCTGGGTTCACTGTGTTATTCAGTCCCTAGATTATTCTCCAGCTTTCTTTCAATTGGCATTTATATCCCTAGACTACCCTTTTCACCCACAATCCCATTTATAAACCTGCTGCTACTCACTATAATGTGTTACCATCAACTCTATTTCCACATTTTTACAGTCAAGTTAATTAAAACTTCTACATACATTATAAGTATCAGTACTCCTTCACAGCCCTCCTCTTATCTCCTAATAAACTATAGGTTTTAACTCCATGTGTTTATTCTTCGTATTCAGTTCATATTAGTGAGACCATGTAATATTTGTTCTTTTATGTCTGGCTTACTTCACTTAGCATAATGTCTTCAAGATTCATCATGTTATCATATGTGTCTCAATTTCATTTCTTCTTATTGTAGTGTAGTATTCCATTATATGTATATACCCCATTTTATTTATCCATTCTTTGATTGATAAACACTTGGGTTGTTTCCAACTTTTGGCAATTGTAAATAATGCCACTATGAACATAGGTGTGCAGATCGGTGTCACAGTTTTCAGTTCTTCCAAATATATTCCTCATAAAGGAATAGTTGGATGATATGGCAGTTCTATGTTTAGCTTCCTCAGGAACCGCCAAACTATCTTCCACAGAGGATGCACCATTTTACAATCCCACCAACACTGAAGGAGTGTTCCTATTTCTCCACATCCTCTCCAACACTTATTGTTTTCTTTCTTTGAAAATAATGGCCATTCTATGCAGTGTAAGATGATATCTCATTGTCATTTTGATTTGCATTTCTCTAATAGCTAGTGATATGGAACGTTTTTTTCATGTGTTTTTTTTGGGCATTTGTATTTCCTCTATGGAGAAATATCTAGTTAAGTCTTTTGCCCATTTTTTAATTGGATTGCTTGCTCTTTTATTTTTGAGTTGTATGATCTCTCTATATAGAATGGAAATCAAACACTTAATGGATATGTGGTTTCCAGATATTTTCTCCCATTGAGTGGGCTGCCTTTTCACCTTCTTGACAAAGTCCTTTGGACTGATAAGGGAAGTGCCGGGACCCCAACGCTGCCCTCAGCAGAAAACCACAGCTTTAAGAAAATAAACTCCCCTCCGTCCCTGGTCCCTCTCTCCCCTCCTTCCTCCCCTTTCTCCATAGAATACACATCAGGAAGATAAGTGCCCCTTTGAATTGAAATTTACAACTCTATACAGATAATTACTCTTTTCCTCCCTAATGGCCTTCTGCTTTTAGAAAGATAAGCTAACCTTGCTTCTCTGCCTTTGTAACCCTGCCGGCTTGCTCAGGAATTTGCCCACTTAGTGTACCTATATAAACTTATGAAAATCAGAAAACAGGGCTCAGAATTTGGAGAGTGAACTCTCCTCTGGGCCCGCGCGTAATAAAACTTTATTCATCCATGCTCCCAAGAGTGCCGTCTGGGTTACTTCTGGCTGGCCGCAACATTTGGAACCCTGACCGGGAAAGACCCATTCAAGAAGGCCCGCTGTGCCTCTGGCTTGGGGCTGATGGATGCGGCTGATGGCAATCTCCAAGCAAACGAGGTGGGCGCTGACTGTCCTCTTGACGGGACCTCCTTCTGAGGTGGTCCCCGCAGGCCGCGTCCCTACACCCTGGCCTGACTCAGTAGGGAGGCAGACTGAACAGTGCCAGAAGACTCCAGAAAGGTAAGGCCCTGGTTGCCAAGCCCTCAGTCAGGCCCATCTCTGGATGGAAGAGGAGACTGATCACCTCCTGAAATCTCAAGTACCAAGATTCCAGAATAGGGCAATCCCTGTGGGAGGGACTGCATAACCTCTGAGTGACTGCGTGAGTGAGTGAGGATGGCAGAGGCTTGCGTCTGCCGTACCAGTCTGTGACTCCAAAGTGTTATGCTACGGAGTCCGCTTGGGCTCTAACCTGTTTTCTGTGGCTATGTCATATGGCATAACAGCCACCCTGAAATTTACCCGGGTGCCTTAGCTAAGATGAGCCTAAGTTCTCGCGAGAGACGCGGGCAGGCAGGCATCTGAGTGGCCTTGAAAGAGGAGACCCCTTCCTTTGTCTGTCTCGCACCACTGACGCAGGGTATGGGCTCATCACAGTGAAAACCTACTGTCTTAAACTGCATGCTCAAGAATTTCAAGAAGGGTTTTTCCGGAGTTTATGGCATCCAGATGAACCCCAGCACCCTCCGAGCCTTATGTGAAGTAGAGTGGCCCACTTTTAATGTTCACTGGCCCTCGGAAGGGACCCTGGCTATAGCCAGGGTCTGTGCAGTGTCGCTGTTGGTCACAGGAACTCCTGGCCACCCCGATCAGTTTCCCAAAATTGACTCTTGGTTGGAGATAGCCCAGACTCTGCCCCCTTGGGTTCGATTGTGCGTTGGAAAAAAGGGACAGAGCAGGGTCTTGGTTGCACAGGGAACGAGGCTCCAGAAGCCAGTGATTCATCAAGGGTCCTCAGAGGAGGACCCATCACCCCCACCACCACCGCCATATGCTCTGGCTGCTCTCGCCTCTCCTCCTGGCCCAGGAGCACAGGCAGATCTCTCAGAAACACCCCCACCTTCGGTCTCTCCTCCTAGCCCGGGAATGCAGGCAGATCTCCCAGCAACACCTCCACCTTCGGCCCCTCTGGGAACATTGACCCCCTCTGAGGAAAGCCCTGCAACCCCACTAGCAAGGAGACTCCAGTTGGCACAACTCGCATTAGAGATGCCCCTCTGTGAAACACAGGGTCCTGCCCAGATCGGCGAGGATGGGACCAATTATCCCGGGAGGCCTGTATTATTCTACCAGCCCTTCACAGCTACAGACCTCTTAAACTGGAAGCACCACACCCCTCCTGCTTGGAAAAGCCCCAGGCCCTTATTGATCTCATGGAATCCATTTTCCAAACTCATCGTCCTACTTGGGATGATTGCCGCCAACTCCTCCTGACTTTGTTTAATACTGAGGAGAGACGATGGATTCTGACGAAAGCCCGAAAAAGTGGCTGCAGGAGCAGGCCCCAACTGGTGTCTTAAACCTGGAAGATTGGGCACGAGAAGCGGCACCAGAAGCCCAACCAAACTGGGTCTTCAACACTGATCAGGGACACGCTGCACTCCAGCAATATCGGGAAGTGCTCCTCCGAGGGGTCCTAGAAGGGGCAAAATGACCCACAAACATGACAAAGACGACTTTAGTTACTCAAAAGCCCAACGAATCTCCAGAAGATTTCTATGAACGGCTTTGCGAGGCCTTCAGAAACTACACTCCTTTTGACCCAGAAGCTCTGGAAAACCAGAGGATGGTGAATGCCACCTTTGTTGCACAGGCAGCAACAGACATTAAAAGAAAGCTCAAAAATTAGAAGGGTTCACAGGCATGAACATCTCTCAACTACTGGAAGTCTCCAACAAAGTATTCATCAATCAAGATGAAGCTGCCGAATGAGAAGCCAAGAAGCAAATAAAACATCAAACCTCCCTACTGGCAGCAGACTTAGGAAATCCTGACCCCACCAGACGAGAAGGGCCACCTTGAAAAGGGGGGACAAGCACCAAAAGGGAGCCTGTGGCCAGAGACCAACATGCTTACTGCAAAGAGAGTGGACACTGGAAAAATGAGTGCCCCCAAAAGACTCAGGCACATAGAGGGAACATCCCTAAAGGGAAATACCGACCTGAGACCCAAGACCATCTGCTCAGGCTGGCAGGACTCAACCCTGAATAGGGGCGACCAGGCTCACTGGAACTTGGCCCCCACGAGCCCATGGTCAAACTACAAGTCGGGGGCCAGTCAATGACTTCCATGGTGGACACTGGCGCTGAACATTCTGTGGTCACAACCCCCATCACCCCCTTTAGCGGAAAAACTGCTAATATCATAGGAGCAACTGGGGACCAGTCAAACCAATGGCCTTTTTGCCAGTCAAGAACTTGCCAGCTCGGTGGCACGAAGTAACTCATGAATTTCTGTGCCTACCTGAATGTCCAGTTCCCCTGCTTGGTAGGGACCTCTTAACCAAACTGGGAGCCCAGATTACCTTCAAACCTGAAGGGCCAGCAAGCTTAAACCTCGGGACTGGCCTCACTTTCCTCGTCACCATGCCCCGAAGCGAAGAATGGAGACTTCATGTGGAAGAAAGTTCAGATCAAAATCTGGAAAAACTGCTGGAACTTTTCTCCAGGTTTGGGCAGGAAAAAACCCACTGGGAATGGCATGGAACCATGCACCCATCATCATCGATCTGAAGCCTGGAGCGGTCCCGGTCCGGCAGAGGCAGTATCCAATCCCCCGCGAAGTGCAATTGGGCATAGCCAAACATACAGATCGCCTGAAGAAAGAGGGGATCGTAATCGAATGCCAGTCACCTTGGAACACCCCATTATTGCCAGTAAAAAAGCCAGATGGGACCGGATATCGACCAGTGCAGGATTTACGAGCCATTAATAACGCCACTCTCACCTTACATCAGTTGTTCCCAACCCATACACTTTGTTAGGACAGCTGCCACCTGAAGCAGCCTGGTTCACTTGCCTGGACCTGAAAGACGCCTTCTTCTGCCTGCGGCTGGCCCCCCTGAGCCAGCCTCTGTTTGCCCTTGAATGGGAAGATCCCAAAACCCAGCAGAAAACTCAGCTAACCTGGACCCAGCTCCCACAGGGCTTCAAAAACTCCCCTACCCTTTCCAGGGAAACCTTGGCAGCAGATTTGGCCACCTACCCCCAGGAAGACTGCAGGTGTGCCCTCTTACAATATGTAGATTACCTCCTACTTGCCAGTGAAATGGAAAAGGACTGCTGGAGAGGGACCCAGACTCTCCTACAACTTCTAACACAGACTGGGTACAAAGTGTCTTGGAGAAAGGCCCAGATCTGTAAACAGCAGGTCAAGTACCTGGGATTCAGCATCACACAAGGGCACCGGATGCTTGGACCCGAATGAAAGAAACTGATCTGCACCATCCCTACCCCTACCACAAAAAGAAAGCTTTGCGAGTTCCTTGGGGCTGCAGGGTTCTGTCGCATCTGGATTCCCGGGTTTGCAGCCATGGCCAGGCCCCTTTACGAAGTTCTGGCGGGTCCAGAAAAAGAGCCTCTTGCCTGGGAGAAGCTCAACAGGGGGCCTTTCAAACCATCAAAAGACAACTCGGCCGAGCCCCTGCCTTGGGGCTCCCAGATGTAACTCGAAACTTTAACCTGTTAGTGCATGAACAAAACAAAGTAGCATTGGGGGTTCTCACACAAACAGTCAGCCCCTGGCAAAGACCCATTGCTTACCTCTCCAAGCAGCTGGACTCCGTGGCTGCAGGGTGGCTGTCCTGCCTAAAAGCCTTGGCAGCCACCATAACCCTTGTCAAAGAAGCTGACAAATTAACTCTCGGACAGGCAATTCATGTTATGGTGCCACACGCAGTCACTGCCCTAATGAACTCACACAGACATCGGTGGATATCGAATCCCTGGTTCGCACGTTATCCAGGTTTACTCTGTGAAAACCCCAGAGGGACAATAGAAACAGTGCACAGTCTAAACCTTGCCACCTTTTTGCCAGATGAGGAAGGAGCTCCTGAACATGACTGTGTCAAAGTGACAGAAGAAGTTCACGCCAGTTGTCCCAACCTCCAAGACAAATCGCTCCCTTCCCCAGATCAGACCCAATTTACAAATGGGAGCAGTCTTGTTAAAAACGGGGAAAAGCTTGCTGGATATGCAGTCACCACTACTGAACGGGTGGTGGAAGCAGCGTCTCTGCCGCGGGGATTGTCTGCGCAACGAGCAGAACTCTGGGTGCTGGTCCGAGCCCTGCAGCTAGCTGCTGGGCAAGCGGTAAACATTTACACTGACTCTAAGTATGCATTTGCTACTGTTCATATCCATGGGGCAATTTATAAAGAAAGAGGTCTCCTAACCACAGGGGGAAAGGAAATCAAAAACAAAGAAGAAATCCTCCAACTGTTAGAAGCAACCTGGAAACCAGACAAAGTCACCATCATCCACTGCCGGGGACATCAGAAAGGAATGGATATGGTCGTTCAAGGAAACAGGTTAGCCGACAAAGCAGCTCAGCAAGCGGCTGAAGGAACCCATGGAATACGAGTCCCGGAATTAACACCGCAGCTGTCCCTCTTAGGACAAGAGACTGATCAACTAAGCTATACCTGGGAAGAACAGGAGTGGGCTGAAAGAGAAGGGGGAAGCCGAACCCCCGAAGGAACTTGGCTGCTCCTGGATGACCGGAGTTTTGTACGAAAAGGAGCCACTCATGCCCTCATCCAGCGATACCACCAACTCACCCACCTAGGAAAAACTGCACTAGAAGTCTTGCTCGGGAGATACTACTACATAGCCTGGCAAACTTCTCTCTGTGCCACCATCAGCAGCCAGTGCCAAGTTTGTGCCAAAAACAACCCTTTGCAGGGCCCCCGTACTCCGGCAGTTGTCCAGCACATGGGAACAGCCCCTTTGAAGATTCACAGTAGACTTCATGGAAGTGAAACCAAGTTGGGGGTACAAATATCTGTTGGTGATGATATGCACCTTTTCAGGTTGGGTCAAAGCTTTCCCCACTCGCACTGAGAAGGCAAGAAAGTGACTAAGGCTTTACTTAGAGAAATCATTCCATGACATGGGCTGCCACTGTCAATTGGAAGTGACAATGGCCTGGCCTTCGTGGCTGCTGTAGTCCAAGAGCTAGCAAAAATGTTAGGAATCAAGTGGAAACTCCATACCGCTTACAGGCTCCAGAGCTCAGGGAAAGTTGAACACATGAATCGAACCCTCAAAGCCACCCTAGCCAAATTCTGCCAAGAAACTGGTCTTCCCTGAGTAGACTTACTTCCCTTGACCCTTCTCCGAGTTAGGTGCACCCCAGGATACACTGGCTATTCACCCTTTGAAATTCATATTTGGGCAGCCACCCCCAATTATTCAGGCCTTCAGAGGAAATCTCAAACTTCTGGGGGAGGCTAGCCAAGATTCCATTCTCCAGCAGCTAGGGAAAACTCTAGCCGAAATACATAAAACTGTCTTGTCCCGGAATCTCATCCCCCTGGGACACCCGGTGCACCCCCACTGGCCAGGGGACCTAGTCTGGGTCAAAGACTGGAAAAAAGAACCCCTTCAGCCTTCCTGGACAAGTTCACATACTGTGATCCTTTTAACTCCTACTGCTCTTAAAGTTGCAGGCATCGTCCGTTGGATCCATCATTCCAGGGTCAGGAAGGCACATCTCAATAAAGAGCAGGACAGCAGGACAGCCCAACCCGTACCCAGCCACCCCTTGAGGGTGCGAGTCACCCGGGATGCTCAAGCACCGACCTCATCAAACGCCTGCTAAATGGACCCCTGCTCCTGGTGGATCCTGTGCTTATACAGCCTGCTCGCCTTGGTATTTGGAGTTGGACTCGCTGCTGTGGCCCCTGCAGACTGGACTGTTGTGAATAGAGCCCTAATAGCAATTGCTTACTGGTGTATAATAGGATGCTTCTGTGCCTTAACTTGCTTGTCCTTTACTTCCTTGCGCCCTCCCTAAGAGTTGATACCCGCCCCCAAAATCTATGGCAGCTGCACGTTAGTCAAAGCTGGGGCAAACAATCCGTGCTGAACGCTTCAGTCCCATTCTAGGCAGGTGCAACTTCAGCGCTTGCAGGGCAATCCCAGATCATGCTCCTTACATCTTGCTGGTTGCCCCATACCCCCACACCCCCATATCTGCTCCCAGGAGAAGGTGTAGGGGTCCCAGCTATGGGAGTTATGACAAATACCTCTGCTGAGACCCCCAAAAGGAGAGAGGATTCTGCTGCTCTTGGAGCTTGCTGGTAGGTTCCACTGTTCCTTGGAAGGAGGTCCCACTGACTTCTCCGTATCTCCTACAGAAAATCCCCAGCCCGGCAGGGTGTGGCATAGAAACCTGTGACCCCATAAAACTCACCTTATTAAACATAACCACCGGATCA
The DNA here is from genome assembly GCA_029593785.1 of Cabassous unicinctus. NCBI lineage: Eukaryota > Metazoa > Chordata > Mammalia > Cingulata > Chlamyphoridae > Cabassous > Cabassous unicinctus. Next base: position 12,812 of record JAQZBX010003626.1, on the reverse strand, counting down.
GAAAATACCTTTTTAAAGGCCCAGGCAGGACTGAAACTAGGAATTGGAATATACAACCCATTGGGGCCGGACCCAGGAGACCTCATACTGGTCCAACTGATCCCGGTAACCCAACCCCCAGAGAAAACCCTGGTGAAAAATATCAGTAAAGCCACCCAGACGCTAAAAGCCAAAGTTAGAACAGCCCCCCCACAACGTTCTTTTGAACCAGGTTAGAAATTTCCACCAACTCCTAAATGAATCTTGTCCCGACATAGCTGCCTCCTGCTGGCTATGCACTTCCTCCAGTCTAACCATCTTCCCTGTACCTGTCCCATGGAACGTAACACCCCTAACCCATGACAGCTCTGCGGCAGGAACCAGGCCCCTCCCAGTCTGCATAACCGAACCCCCAGGAAAACTGGCTAACTGTAAAAACATAACTACCAGGTCTCCTTCAACCATCCTCCCTCTTGGAAGGGCCAACTGTAACACCACCCGCCCACTCAATGAGCCTGACCGATGCGCTGCAAACTCCACCATCTGGGTCTGTGGCACCAACGCCTACCGGTGCCTATCCCAGGTAGCCAGGGCATCTGCTACCTGGCTAGGCCAGTACCATCGTTCTCGGTGTATGGAGATGAATTGCCTGGAGAGTTCTCCCAAGCCAAATGAGCAATACAGGCAATTCCAATACTCTTAGGACTAGGAGTAGTTGGGAGTTCAGCAGTAGTGGGGGCTTCTCTTGCAGTTGGTCAGGAGGGCTTACAAACACTAGCATGGGAAACACCAAATGACCTCGAAGAAATATCGGGGGCTCTCAACAGGTTAAAAGACCAGATAGACTCGTTGGCGGTAGTGGTTTTGCAAAACAGGTGAGGTGAGGATTGGACTTGCTCACCGTAAGTTCAGGGGGGATCTGTCAGACCCTGGGGGAAGAATGCTGTTTCTATGCAAACTCCTCAGGAATAGTTAGGGACAAAGTAGCCCTGCTGAAAGAATGAGCCAACGACCGTTTAAACCGTGTATACCAGGCATCTGCCAACGGAAATTACTTCCAGTATCTCCTCTCCTGGATTTTGCCATTTATGCCAGTAATAGCCTCAGACTTTTTCCTCTTAACTTTCAGGTCATGCATTCTACAGTACTTAACACAATACATTACTTCTCGCTTAAATGCCTTAAAACACCAAGTAATGCCTCGTGTTAAATATCAGCCCTTGGGGACTATAGAAGAATCCCCATGATAGCAAGTGATGCCCCATAAAGAATGATAAAGGCATCAAAAGGGGGGAATGATAAGGGAAGTTCTGGGATCCCAACCCGCCCTCAGCAGAAACAGCTTTAAGAAAATAAACTCCCCTCAGTCCCTGGTCCCTCTCTCCCCTCCTTCCTCCCCTTTTCTCCATGGAATCCACATCAGGAAGATAAGCACCCCAGGCTGCCCCTTTGAATTGTAATTTACAACTCTATACAGATAATGACTCTTTTCCTCCCTAATGGCCTTCTGCTTTTAGAAAGATAAGCTAACCTTGCTTCTCTGCCTTTATAACCCCGCCTGCCCGCTTGCTCAGGAATTTGCCCACTTAGTGCACCTATATAAACTTAGGAAAACCAGAAAACAGGGCTCAGAATTTGGAGCGTGAACTCTCCTCTGGGCCCGCGTGTAATAAAACTTTGTTCATCCGTGCTGCCAAGAATGCTGTTTGGGTTACTTCCGGCTGTCTGCAACAGGACCATAAAAGTGTTTAAGTTTGAGGAGGTCCAATTATCCATGTTTTCTTTCATTGCTCGTGCTTTCAGCGTAAAGTTTAAGAAAGCACTACTTACCACCAGGTTTTAAAGATGTTTTCCTACATTTTCTTCTAGGATCCTTTGGTTCTAGCTTTTATATTTAGGTCTTTGATTCATTTTTTAGTTAATTTTTGTGTGAAGTGTGAGATAGGGGTCCTCTTTTTTTCTTTTGGATATAGATAACTAGTTCTCCCAGCCCCCTTTTTGTATAGACTGTTTTGCCCCAGCTGGGTGGGTTTGACAGGCTTGTCAAAAATCATGACCATATATGTGAGTTATGTGACCATCTGTTTCTGAACCATCAGTTCAGTTCCAAAGATCTATGTGTCTATCTTTATGCCAGTACCATGCCATTTTTACCACTGTAGCTAGGTAATATGATTTAAAGTCCAGTAGTGAGAGTCCTCCAATTTCATTTTTCCTTTTTAAGGGTCACCTTAACCTTTCCAAATAAATTTGTAATTGTGTTCTCCATTTGTTTAAAAATGCTGGTGGAATTTTTATCGGAATTGCATTGAATCTGAATATCAATTCAGGTAGAATTGACATATTAATGATATTTAGTCTTCTAACCCATGAGCATGAACTGTTCTTCCAATAATTTAGGTCTTTTTAAAAATTTCTTTTAGCAATGGTTTCTAGTTTTCTGAAACACTTTCTTGGCAAAGCTATGGGGAAACTGATGATTCCATACATTGCTGGTAGGAATGCAAAATCACACAGTTCCTACGGAGGCAAATTTGGAGGTACCAACAGAATTACAGAAGTTTTTATACTTTGACTCAGAAATAACATTTCCAGGACTTTATCCTATGTATATTTGTATAAGTTTAAAGTGATATGTTGGCAATATAATTTATTGTGTCACTTTCATTATAGTAAAACATTAGGAACAAACAAACTATCTAGCAATAGATTACTAGTTAACCAAACTATGGTATGATTTCTTAATGGAGTACTTTTCAGCTGTGTAAAGAGAATGAGGTAGATCTCTAGATACTGTTATAGCAATATTTCTGCAATATATTGTTAGGTTAATTAAACAATTACAAGATGCAGGATAGTGTTTATTGCATATATTTTGTGTGTAACTGGGGTGCGGGATAACTGTGTGTGTGTGTGTTTTAGATGTAGAGGGGTATGCTTAAAGGAAATATAATGGTAATTTCTGTATACTTGGAATATAGTGGTTTTTTTTTTTTCTTTCTTTTTTTGGAGGTACCAGGGATTGAACCCAGGACCTCATACATGGGAAACAGGGAAGCAGGCACTCAACCACTGAGCTACATCTGCTCCCCAATGAGAGTTGGTTTTTTTTATCTGTTTGTTCGTTTTTAGAAGGTACCGAAGATGGAACCCAGGACCTCGTATATTAGAAGCAGATGCTCAACCACTTGAGCTACATCCACTTCCAGGATATAATGTTTTATTATCTTATTTTAGCTCTGTATTTTCTATTGTTTACTGTAAAAAATGAAAATAAAAGTTAAAAGAAAAAGAAATTTAAAACCCTGTATTTTTAATTTAGCTCTACTAAATGAACTTCAGAAAGTTAAATAATTTTCTTAATTCTCATTTTTCTCAGCTGATAGAAATAGCCATGATTAGGACCCTATTATATTTTTAGGAAGTTTATTTAATATAGTGTATTTAAACTTCTTAGCACAATTCCTGGAAATGTTATTAAATGTCAGTAATCATCATCTTCATCAGGATCATTACTGGCATCTAATTACATTTGTCTAATGAACACATGCATGAGTCAATCCATGAACAAGACTCACATAATAACCACAGGAAGAAATGACCCAGTCTGCAGTTCTCCCATGCAGGGCATCCATGCTCAGTCCCCTGAAGAGCTGCAGAGGACGTTTGGGCTGGGCTAGTTACGGTAGAATGAAAAGACAACACTGGTGGAAGAAAGGCTGCTGAGTGCTCAAGAATACAGCCACCTGCACACTCAACTGCCTCTGCTTCTCTGGTCACAGCAGGATAGGACAGCATGTATAAGGAAGTCAAAGTTGTTAAGAAACCTAAGGAAACAAATTGAGTGTTTGTCAGAAGCAGAGGTTTAAATTGTGCTTTCTGTGACAAGGAGTGATATAAGCCAATGGAAATTCATCCCAGTGGATTCTTGTTAAAGCAGTCTTATAAACTGTCTTTTTTCCTCCCAAAATGATTAGGTTGAATTCATTGGCATCTACTTATTATCTTGGATACACCAAAATCATAGTCAGTCTCTGATGAATTTTAATGAGAGTGAGAACAAGAAAAAAAGGGATGCATTTTACTGGCAGGATGTAGAAGGGGTCCCTTTTTACAAATCTAATCTTTGAAGGAGGATCTTCTCTCATTTTTGACATATGCTAGGAAGGGCAAGTGAGATTTATTCTTGGTAACTAAATTAATAAGCTTCATTGTAGTAGCAGCAGTAGTAGTGGTGGCAATACAGCAGGAGTAGCTGTAATGATATAAACTCTGTGGAATAAATTTGAATATTTTCTCCATTTACTGGTACCCGGGATCCTCAAGTGACCTGGAAGCTGCTCTTCTCCATATTTTACAGAGGAGAGAACTCACTGTTCAGAGCGTTGTCAAAACTCACACAAATGTTCCATAGCAGTATCCAGATTGGAACTAGGAGAACTGACTTCCAGCTTCTCCACATGTTACTCATATGACAGAGTTTCCAGATCACTTGTCACTCTGCTTCCTTCCCCATATCATGCTTCTATTTTCCTGTATCCCAGTAAATATGTGGTAGCCAGAACTGCAAATGAAAAACTTGTAGCCATCTACTGAATTCCAACTTCATGTACAACTTCCCAATGGACATATTCACTTGGATGTCCTAAATGAATTTCAAAATTCATAAAACTGATAGCCTAAAATCTTACTATCTTCCCCTACATTGGTTAACAGCATCACGAATCTTCCAATTACTTAGACTCAGATCACGGGAATCATCCCACACTTCTACTCTGTGTCTTAAACCCCTCCTACAATATGCAGTCTGCTAGGCAGTTCTTTCCAGTCTGTCGCCTGATCAGGCCTCTTCTCTCTAGCATCATGCCTCTTACTTGGCTAAGGCCTTCTTTACCTCTACCCTGTGTTAAGAACCTCCTAACTGATTCCCTCCCAGCTTTTGGCCTTGAAACCCTCCAGTCCATCATCCACAGCTCTTCAGCAATTGTCCTGTCTCTCTCCTTCAGCAACTTTAAATTTACTTTTTATTAGAAAAGTTGTAGTTTGACAGAAAGATCATGCAGAAGATACAGAGTACCCATATCACCCCCTCACACACAGTTTTCCCAATTAACACTTTGCATTAGGGTGGCACCTTTGTACAATTCATAAAAATATTGTAATTGTCCTATTAACTATAGACCATGGTTTAACATCAGGGTTTGTTCTGTGTTGGTCAGTAGTATGATTTTTGAATTTTTTTTCTAAAAAAAAAATTTCTCCATATCCTTTCCAGCAGTTGGTATTTTCCATTTTTTCAATAGAAGCCATTCTAGTGGGTATGAAATGCTAACTCATTGTGGTCGTGATTTGAATTTCCCTAAAGGCTAATGATGTTGACCATTTTTTCATATGCTTATTGGTCATTTGTGTATTTTCTTTGGAGCAATGTCTATTCAAGTGTTTTCCTGATTTTGTAATTAGGTTGTTTGTCTATTTGTTGCTGAGTTGCAGGATTTCATGATATATTCTGAATAATAAACCATTATCAGATGTGTGGCTTCCAAATATTTTTCTCTCATTCTTTTGGTTGTCTTTTTACTTTCATGATGAAGTCTTGATGAAAAACAGATTTTAATTTTAATGAAATCCCATTTATCTTTTATTCTTTCTTTTGTGGCTCATGTGTTTGGTGTAAAGTCTAAGAACCCATTGTCTAACACAAGGTCCTGAAGATGCTTCCCTATGTTTTCTTCTAAGAGTTTGAGGGTTTGGGGTTCATGTATTTAGGTCTTTGATGCATTTTGAGTTCATTTTTGTATGTGAGGTAGGGGTCATCCTTCATTCTTTTGCATATGGACATCCAATTTTCTCAGAACCATTTTTTGAAGAGACTATTTTTACCCATTGATCAGACTTGACACCCTTGTCAAAAATCAATTGACCATAAGTTTGAGGATTTATTTCTGAATGTTCAGTTCAAGTCCATTGTTCTATAGGCCTGTCCTTTTATCAGTACCACATTGTGTTACATAGTGTAGCTTTGGAATAAGTTTTAAAATCGGGAAGTCTGAGTCTTCCAACTTTGCTCTTCTTTTTCAAGAAGGCATTGGCTACTTGGGGCCACTTACCATTCCATATAAATTTGATGATTGACTTTTCCATTTCTGCAATAAGGCTGTGAAATTTTTATTGGGATTACATTGAATCTTTAAATTGCCTTCTTAGCAATTAACATTAACAATATTTAGTCTTTCAGGCCATGAACATGAAATGGCCTACATTTACTTAGATCTTCTTTAATTTCTTTCAGCAATGATTTGTAATTTTCTGTGTACAAGCCCTATATATCCTTAGTTTAATTAATTCCTAGATATTTTAATCTTTTAGTTGCCATTGTAAATGGAATTATTTTTTCTTGATTTTTTTCTTCAGATTTTACATTACTAGTTGTATTAGTCAGCCAAAGAGGTGCTGATAAAAAATATCAGAAATCTGTTGGCTTTTGTAAAGGGTATTTATTTGGGATAGAAACTTACAGTTACCAGGCCATGAAGCATAAGTTACTTCCCTCACCAAAGTCTGTTGTCATGTGTTGGAACAAGATGGCTGCCGATGTCTGCTAAGAGTTCAGGCTTCCTGGGTTCCTCTCTTCCTAGGGCTTGTTTCTTTCCAGGCTCAGCTGCCTTGCTTTCTCCAAAGGCCAGCTGTAGACTATCAGGCAACCAGCTCTGTCTCTCTCCCCAGGACTTGATTCTCTCTGGGCTCATCTACTCTGCTCCTCGGTGTTCTTACTTCCTGGGCTACAGCTCAAAACCCCAACCTCCCTTTTCTGAGGTGCAGTTTCTCTGTGAGACCCTGCCCACCAAGGTGGTGGGGATGCAATGTCCTACTGATGTGGCCCAATCAAAGCCTTAATCATTGTTTAATGAAGTAAAAGTGAAATTTCTGAATCCAATGTAATCTATTATGCCTGGAGGGACAGACCAGTTTACAAACATAATCCAATATCTATTTTTGGAATTCGTAAACAATATCAAACTGCCACACTAGTATATAGAAACACCACTGATTTTTGCTTGCTGATCTATACCCCAGCCCATTGCTGAATTTGTATATTAGAGCTAGTAGCTTCATTGTGGATTTTAAAGGATTTTCTATATGCAGGATCTTGTCATCTTCAAATAGAGAATGTTTTAGTTCTTCCTTTCCAAATTAGATGTCTTTAATTTCTTTTCCTTGCCTGAGGCTCTAGCTAGAACTTCCAGTACAGTGTTGAATAGCAGTGGTGACAACAGGAAATCTTGTCTTTTTCCTGACCTTTGGGGGGAAAGCTTTCAGTCTTTCAACATTGATTATGATGTTAGTGTGGCTTCTTATCTATGCCCTTTATCATCTTGAGGAAATTATTTTTATTCCTATTTTTCTGAGTTTTTTTTATCAAGAAGGGGTGCTAAGAATTTGTCAAATGCCTTTTCCATGCCAATTGACATGATCATGTGATTTTTTTAAACTTTGTTCTATTGATGTGACATATTACATTAACTGATTTTCTCATATTGAACTACCCTTGCATTCCTGGGATAAATCCCACTTGATCATGGTATATAATTCTTTTAATGTGCTGTTGGATTTGGTTTGCTAGTATTTTGTTGAGGATTTTTGCTTCTATATTAATAAGATATATGGGTCTGTAACTTTCAGTGCTTGTGATATCTTTATCTGGCTTTAATTTTAGGGTGATGCTGGCCTCGTAGAATGAGTTAGGAAGGATTTTTTGGAAGCGTTTGAGCAGAATTGGGGTTAAATCTTTCTGGAATGTTTGATGGAATTCCCTTCTTAAGTCATCTAGTCCTGGAATTTTCTTTCTTAGGAGTATTTGATGACCGACTCAATTTCTTTTTTAATTATTGGTTTGTTGAGAGCATCTATTTCTTCTTTAGTCAGTGCAGGTAGTTTGTGTGTTTCTAGGAATTTGTCCATTTCATCTAAGTTGTTTAATTTGTTGGCATACACTTGTTCCTAGTGTCCTCATGATTCTTTTTATATCTCTGAGGTCAATGGTAATGTACCCTCTCTCACTTCTGATTTTATTTTTTGCATCTTCTTTCAATTTTTCTTTATTAGTCTAGCTTATGGGTTTGTCAAGTTTATTAATCTTTTCAAAGATCCTGCTTTTGGTTTTGTTAATTCTGTTGTTTTTTTCATTCTCAATTTCATTTAATTATGCTCTGATTTTTTTTTTCTTGGAATTAATTCTTAGAACTTGATAAATTTCCCCAGTGAAGTGTTCTGATTCTAGGCTTTCCTTTGTTGCAAGGCTTTTTATTACTGATTCAACTTCTACTTCTTATTGATCTGCTATGACCTACCATATATTCTATCCTGGAGAATGATCCATGTGCAGCAGAGAAGGATTCTGCTGCTGTTCAGTGAAGTGTTCTCTCTCTCTCATATGTGTGTGTATCTGTTAGATCTAGTTGCTTCATAGAATTTTTCAGTTCTTCTAGTTCTTTGATCTGTCAAGATGTTTTATTCATTATTGACAGTGATGTATTGAAATCTCCTAGAATAAATGTAGAACTGTCTCTTTCTCTGTTCAAATCAATCAACATTTGTTTCATATATATTGGGCTCTGCTGTTATGTGAATATACATTTATATTATTATGTCTTCTTCTTGAATGTATTCCTTTATCAATATATAGTGACCTTCTTTGTCCCTCATAAAGAACAAAAGTTTTTGCTTAAAGTTTATTTTGTCTCATATTAGTGTAGTTATACCAGCTCTTTTTTCATTACTATTTGTGTGGTATAAGTTTTTCCATTCTTACACTTTCAACATATTTGTGTCTTTGAATTTAAGGTGAGATCTTGTAGACAGCTTGTAATTATGTCTTGCTTTTAAAAAATTCATTCTACCAACCACTGCCTTTTGATTTGGAGAACTTAATCTTTTAATATTTCAAGTAAATACTGAAAATGTAGGACTTCTGTTCTTTTCCTATTTGATATTTGCAACTCTTATGCCTTTTCATGGCTTAATTCTTTCATTAATACTTATTTGCATATTTATTTGAATTTTTAGTGTACCACTTTGAGTCCCTTCTCATTTCCCTCTGTGTATATTTTTTTCTGATATTTTCTTTGTGGTTACCATGGTGCTTAAACTTACCCTCCAAACCTATAATAATCATATTTGTTATGATACCAACTTAATTTCAACAGAATTCACAAGCACTGTTCCTATATCCATCCTACTTTTTGCTGTATTTGTTACAAATTATATCTTTATACATTGAATGTCCCAAACCATAGATTGATCATTGCTTGTTATACTTTTGCATTTTAGAATCTGTAAGAAGTAAAACATGAAGTTACATACCAAAAAATACAAGACAACAATGCTGGCGTTTATATTAGCCATAAAGTTACTTTTACCAGAGGTCTTCATTTCTTCATGCTACTTTGATCCACTGTCTTTTGTCCTTTCCTTTCAGTCTGAAGAACTCCCTTTGGCATTGCTTGTAGGACAGGTCTAGGCTAATGAACTCCCTCAGCTTTTGTTTATCTGGGAATATCTTAATCTCTCCCTCATATTTGAAAGTCAGTCTCATCAGATATAAAATTCTTGGCTGGCAATTGTTTTCTCTTAGCACATTAAGTATTTTTTCCCCTGCCTTCTTTCTTCTAAGGTTTCTAATGAGAAATTAGCATGTAATCTTATTAGGTCTTCCTTATACATAACATGTTGCTTTCCTCTTTCAGGTTTCAGAACTCTTTCCCTGTCCTTGGTATTTGAGAGATTGACCACTATGTGTATGAGTATGGCTCTCTTCAAATTTATCTTGTTTGGGGTTTGCTGGGCTTCTTGTGTGGGTATATCCATGCATTACATTAAATTTGGGACATTTCTGCCATTATTTCTTTGAATATTCTGCCACTTTTTTTGCATGACAAAGAGTCTTTACTTTTAAATGATTACCAGTACATTAAGCAATAACATGTAATAAGTTCTTGAATTCTATCGGTAATTTTTATTAAGAGAAACTAAAAGCAATTTAAACAATTATCCTAGTATTCATTGTTCTTAGCCAGAATGTACTACTTTAAGGCTGGCTACTGCTTCACAGAGGTTACAAATGACTATTTACTACTTTTTCATAGGTACAACCTGACCTTCAATAAAGCCTTAGGGAAATAAAATATTTAACCCCTTTCTTTCTTCAAATAAGTGGCTTTTGATAATAGACCAAAGACAGAAAAAGTCAATATTGCCATATATGTAGCTTGAACTAAATGGCAAAGTGAAACAGACAACATAAACCCATTAAATTTATAAGAAATAGGAGGTAAGAAGATGAAATTCTTTGGATAAGCTCTAAGTTTACACAAAGAAGCTAGGTTTGCTACTCTCCAAAAAGTGAAAGGACCTACTATATAATATACAGAAATAATTTAATATCTTTCCACAAGAATATAACTCTAGCTTTGCTAAAGCTTCATATTCCATGTGAGGGCATAAAAAATGGCAATCCACAGAACAGACTTTCCTTCTCCCCTTTCCATTTATGCGGTAGTTTTCACGGATTTTTGGCCAGATGTCACAAAGGCCAAGAGGTTATCCAGGACTTCATTCCTGTTCTGCTGGAAGTAGGTCTGGAGGATGGTCATCTTCTCCTGGGTCTCCTTCTCCACTTCAGTACTGCAACTGACCTGGCAACCCAGAGCCACAGCTTCATTGGCCTTGAACTCTTTCTCCCTCTGCCTGTGGTACTGTTCAATTTCAGCCTGAGCTTCTTTTGCCTGCTTTAGCCTCTGGTTCTTTCACTTGCGAGCCTCAGACACCTTCTGGCAGTGCACTTCTCAGCCTGCAGCAGTTGCTGGATGCCTTGAGACTGAGAAGCCATGGCAGTGGAGATTCTTGAGGCCAAAGCGTGTGACCTAAAAGAGCTTGAAAGCCCCCCTCTGCCACTTTCTTTTCCTTCTAGTTCTCCCATAATTTGTATATTGGTATTATTGATGGTGTCCCACACATCTTTTAGGCTCTGTTCAATTTTCTTCATTCTTTTATCTTTCTTTTCCTCAGCATGAATTACTTCAATTATCTTGTCCTTGAGGTCCCTGAATCTTTCTTCTGTCAGCTCCACTCTACTGTTTAAATGCTCTAGGAAATTTTCATTTCAGTTATTGTGGCCTTCAGCTCTGGTAGTTCTGTATGTCCAAAGTCTGGACTTCTTTTTTGATAGTTAATGAATTTAAATCTTGTTCCTTTGGATAGACCACTATTTTCTGTTTCTTTTCTTCTGACTTGTAATCTTTTATTGCATACTGCATATTTTAATATTTTAAAGTGTCAACTCTGGGATTGAGTCCTTGAGCTTTCTATTCCTTAATTATGTATCCAGCTAGTGATATGACAGATTTCCTTGAGTACCAGGATCTTACAAAACCTAGCAAACCTACACATACACACACACAATTTTCCACAGTATTTGTAAATTGATTCTTCATTGGCTTAAGTCCTTCAGAGTTAGCCCTCCTAACCAAATCAGTCCCAGGCAAATGGAAAGTACGGGTTCCCCTCCTCCTTTTCTGAGTCTGGGCATTTTCCTAGGTTTGTGCTTGCTCATGGCCTTAAGAACTCCCTGATTAAAGGAATCCTAATGTCTTTTCCACTCCCTATGTGATCGACTTCACACCTCTCCCTGGTGCTCAATCATATGTCTTAAAGCCAGAAATCCTTTGCCCCAGGCCATTTTAACTTAATTGTTTCTTTTACTGTTTTAGTTGTCTGAAAGCTGCTTCTGCCTACAGGGCAATTTCTGAGAGGTGAAACAGAGATGAGATCCCTGTTCAGTCTTTCAAGTTGCCACCTGGTAGATTGACACTGACATACAGACACTCCAGTATGCACAAAGGGGATACTTTGCTTCCTCCAGAACAGAGACAGTGACCCACAATGGAAGCACTGTACTGGGGTGGAGGTAGGGAAAAGCCAATAAGGGTATGTCACAGGCCTCTTCTGTTTTTAAAGGTGTGTTTTATTGATTTGGCTCTCACCCAGTAATTTCAACTCTTTAACTATTTTCTGAAGTTCTGAGAGGACGGTTATGCCAGTTTTTGCTAGTTGCTCAAAGATTCTGTGGGGGAATGGCACCCTAGAGCAGATTATACTTCCACCCTGGTCAACTAGAAGTACTATATCCATTTTTGAAGTATCAGAGACACTGACAGATTTGATCACATCTTCCTTCCTGAAATACTTTCTCTCTCTTCACTTAACTTCTAGGCCACCACTCCTGATTTTCCTCCTATATTTTGCATATTAGTATCTTCTCAGGGAAACTTCTTCCAGTCACATTGTTTCAAATATTAACTACATTGATATGCTGAGAATGCCTGCATTTATATTTCCATCTGTGATACATAATCCCATATGAGTGCTCCCTTGTCATCTCTCTTAGATCTTTAACTGACATCTCAAATTTAATATGTCCAAAACCAAACTCCTGATTCTCCCTTCTGATACAACCATGCTTCTCAAAGTTCTCCCCATCTCAGTCAATGGAAATACCATCCCTCCAATGGTTCAGACTCTGTTCTTCCCACACTGGTCTCCCTGCTATTCTTCAAATAGTCAGGCAGCCTCCTGCCTTAAGGCCTGTGCACTTGGTGTTCCTTCTATATGGAGTATTTTCCCCCTAGATTTTACATCACTGAGTTTCCCCTGGTTCTCTGCTTAAATGTTCCCTTATCAACAGAACATTCTCTGACCAACCTAGAGAAAAACAATCCTCACCATTATTCCCCATTCTGCTTATCCTACTTTATATGTCTCCATATACTCATCAC
>JAQZBX010003625.1:0-64416 GCA_029593785.1 Cabassous unicinctus | reverse complement strand
AAAAAAAAAAAAAGTCTTGTTAATTGGGATGGCTCAATAATGGTATGAGCTTGTACCTCCAGGGACCCTCTCTCCTGGGTGGGAGTGGGAGTGAATTCCAAATGGTCTTCTCAGTATTAAACACTTTCGGCCTGTGTCTTATCAGATGGGTTGTCGATTTTACCTTGTTTGTGCGGGTATTGGGTGGGTATTGGGGGGACGATGAGTGTCAGTCATACCTTGGTCTTGTCTTTGCTGCTTTCAGTTCTAGTGTTACCTTTGATCCATGGATGTTTTTCAGGAATTGTTTCGTGAAGCCACATAGCCACTTTTCAAGGGTTGATGTAGATTAAAACAGATAACATAATCCATATTACCACTCAGTTGGGTGCACATGAACTTCAATATGCCACAACACACAGAAACCCAAATTGTGAGTGAAGGTGCTAATTTCCGCTGGCCACCAGGCTGCCCTCTGGGTCCTCTGTGTCACGCAGGTGAGATGTGACCACCAGCCACACAGACCATATCAGGGGCGGCGTCCATCTGCATGCTGAATACGACTGAAACTTGGGTTCTTATTCATTTAGGTAAAACAAACATTAATAGCAGTTCTGATATTTTCTTCCTGTCTCATTGTTGAATTTTCCATGTCCCACCAGGGGCGAGCTGCTCTTTCTGAAGATGACTGGGATAAACCAAGAGGGTGAGGGGCTGCTCGAGTTGCAGATGAACTGAGAGCTATGAATGGAGACAGGAAACCACGGTGTTTGGGGGAACAGTAATTAGATGAGGCCAGGGTCACTAGAGAAAAGGTGCAAGCTTTCTAAGCTTATTAATCCAAGGAACGTTGAGGTTGCTTCAGTGATCAAAATGAGATTTATTGTTGTTAGCTATCAGACACCTGTACAATCTTGTGTAGATTTGATATCACATCCCTTTACCACAATTGTTGGGATAAAGCTTTACCCTCCTCTTAGCTTTTGTGCTTTCAGTGCTAAAAAGGAAAATTGAGTGTGTGTGGAGGTGGGGTCGAGGGGGAGTAGAAACTAGAGTTAGAGAACTAGGGACTTCTTGTTCTTTAATGTATGGATTCTATTTATTGAAAATGATTTTGCGCTAAAATTTCAAAGTGTGTTGCAATTTTCATTACAATATAAAGAGCTCCAGTTGGTTACTGCTAAATGGGCACGGAGTCTCTCTCTGGGGTAGGACAAAGTTTTGGTAATGGGTGGTGGTGATGGTGGCACAATATTGTGAATATAACTCACAACACTGAACTGTACACATACAAGTAATTAAAATGGTTTAAAAAAATAGAAAGCTCGAGTTATTTAATTATTTATAGTAATGATAGTCTTGGGAGTGATTTCTTTCAAAATGAGAAAATGAGCACTGAGAGTTTATTTAGAAACAGTCATAGAAATAATGGAAACATGACTTTTATTAAAGTTTAGATGAAAAAAAAAAGGCATTTTTTTTTCAGCTTCAGACCAACAGAGGTCAAACTCACCATCTGAAGTTAGTTTGTGTCTTTCTTTCTTTCTTTTTCATTTTTTTTTTTTTTTTTTAAGATCTCCTCATTCAAAAAATGTGTGGGTCATCAGACCCCACTCAATAAAATTTGCTTCGTTGATTCTGAAAAAAGGGAACATTACAAAACAGGAGCTGTATTATGTTATACATCTCTACTGGCCTTCGAAGGGTTGATTTTGCAAATTAAAGCTCAGTAGATGGACTGGACAATCTCGAGGCAACCCTCCTTCAGAAGTGGTTTGCCTTGCTGGGGCACTGATAGAGCTTTTATAAAGTTGTCAGCCATGGATGCCTTATTACAGCAAAGATGAAATGACGGTTCCTGGAATTCTTTCCCCCGTAAATCATACTTTGCCATGGACATTTCTGCATTCATTAGGAGAGTAAAAGGCAGAGGCTGACGCATTTTCATGGAGGTTTTTTATAGGCTTCTTGATGAATTGAGGCTGAAGGGTTAAAATGCTGGCAAGCCAGCCAGGGCCTTATTTCTAGATTTTTGAACCCAGCTATTCCACATCGTCTTAGAAACTCACAGCAAAACCAAAGAGTTAATAATAATTTATAGATTCTGCCCTGCTTTCAAAAATTAGCCCTAGTTTGCGACCTCAGGAAGGGCACTGAGGTGAGGGACTATATTTCAAGATTGGCCCTGCAGTTAGGGCCTAATTTACAGGCTGCTTAAAATCTGAACACAGATTTGTGCATTGAAAAGAAACTCTGTAGCCTTCGAAGCAATCCAGCACATTTTCAGAGAAAGAATGTTGCTTTGGTCAGGAGAGGAGCCCCAAAGTCAGCATTTAAAGATGTTAAGTGCACCCAGTGCTGGAACGAATTCACCCTAACGATAAACAGTGCGTTAAATGGATGCAGTGGGCATGTTTTCTCTCTGGCAAGATAAGGTGATGGCTAGAAGACTGAGAAAGGATGGATATGCCAGCTTGGAAGTTGGCACTAAAATGAATGATATTTTTACTTTTTGGAAAGCCAGCAGGCCCCACTGTCATTTGGGCAGTGGTTAACCTGAGTGGTGGCCACCCATTCTGCCGCTGGCAGCCACACCGATGTGCCTTTGGCCTTGTGCCACTCGCCCCCACCTGGTGTCCTCTGTTTTTCTAAACTCATGGGTAAGTGAGAGAGCAATGATGTCAGTGGCCCAAACTTCTGGATGCAGATCTGAAAGCAAAATCCAAAATCCAACACCGGGCTTCGCAGGTTCCCATCTGAGGTAGAAGGGTTGTTTTTTTTGTTGTTGTTGTTGTTTTTATAGCATAAAGGACTGCTCTGTCCTTGTCAGAGCTGCCCGAGGACTCAGCAGGGAGGTGGACAGAGTTTGTCATCAGGTCTTCTGCCACTCCTCTTGCCGCCCCCTCCCCCGACTCTGCAAAAGAGATGCTCAGGGCTTCTGCCTGCTGTATCAGAGACACTAACTAGCTTTACCTCATTTAATCTTCATAATAGCTGTACAAATGAATGACTGATATCAGTCCATTTTACAGACGAGGAAATCGAGGCTTTGAGAATTTTAGAGGTATGTCTGCCCAAGACCACAGAACTCAGACGAGGTCTGAGTTCAGCAGGAGCTTTCTATCATAATGGCAGACAGCATCTGGATTCATTTGTGCTCTGGAAAGTTCTTTGTCTTTCACTTATCAAAACTTCCATGTCCTACATACTGTACAGTGCTTAAGAGCTTGCACTCTGGAGTCAGGCACATGTTTTAAACTGTAGGTTCACCACTTTTTATTGCAGGGCCTTGGGCAAGTTCCTTGTCCTCCAAGCGCCTTAGTTGCCTCCTGGGTAGAGCTGGACTAGTATTAACACCACCTCTTAGGGTTGTCAAGAGGTTAGGTGAGTTAATATACGTAAAAGGCTGGTACATAGTGAGAGCTTAATGCATGCCAACTATTACTGTTCTTATAACCCTATTGTTAACTCTAATTTGCTCAACATGGGATGGTAGACGGTGGTAACAGTTGGTAACGTCTCTCTTTCAGGTATGCATTGCTCACTTAGCACAGTAGATCCCTAGGTCACAAGAGGCTTCAATTCATGCAGCACCTTGATGATCTGCTTGCATCACAACTGCCAGACTCCTTTGGCTAAAACACGTCATGTGGGCAATCCTACCATCAATGGGTTGAGGGAGGGAGTGAAGAATTGAAAACGATAATCCTACCTCCCATAGCAAGCAGCATCTTCTTCAAGCCCTTCAAGACCATCCTAAGCAAGGTGATGCTGGTGAGGCATCGTCATCCCCAATTGGGGATAATTTCCCCAATGGGAAATGTGAGACTCAAGGAAAGTCTGTGGTTCCCAATATGGTAGGTATTGGGGCTGGCCCTTGCATTCAAGTTTTTCCTCCTTTCCCTAGGTATTCCATGACTTGCGCTGCTGTGAGTGAGGCTGCCCCTCCAGGCTCTTGTATCTCAATGGCTTAATAATTATGAGTAACATTTACTGGATCCTGACTCTGTATCTAGCACATGGGTTACCTCATTGGCTCCTCTCACAGATGAAAAAGGTTGGTCTTATTATTATTTTTCTTATTTTACAGATGTGGAGATGGAGGCCTCTTGCCCCTTAAGCTATAAGCCTTTATGTAAGGCATATTCCATTTTGCCCCTTAACTTTTCTGTGTATGAGATGGGGGAAACATGTTTGCCTCCCCTCCTTCCTTTACATGGTGATTTCCTTGTTTTTAAAATCCTGTGATGATAGAAATCATTTATTTAGAAGAGCTTTGGCCTCCTTGGAAGAAAGTTCCTGCATAAATTTAGAGTGTTATGGTGAGATGATATCCTGGAGACGTATGTGTGAATAATAAAAATGTCAACACCTCCTGCAGAGAACCACCAAATGAAAGGAACAGAAAATGCCATACATCAAAGACAGAGGCTTATTTAGATTTTAAGTGTCCTGGGATAGGACCACACCTAGTATATTGTCACATCCAATCAATGTTACAAAACGACTGTCCAGCACATGATGCAAAGTTGTGGTGACAGCCTGGCCAATTATATTGTAGAAATAGAATAGGCCCAGCCACAATGGAAATCACTCTCTTACAAGTTCTCTTTCTCAAGTACTTGCTTATTAGCATAAGGAATTGTTAATGGAGCAAGGATGGGGAACTGTTTTCTAGAGCAGAGAAAAGAGCCTGTGAGGAACAGCTCGGTGGGCTAAAGGACTAAATGAGTTAAGACAGAACTGGATACACCTTGTGACGATTAGGCTAATGTGTCAACTCTGCCAGGTAATGGTGCCCAGTTGTTTGGTCAAGGAAGCAATGGGCTAATTGTAATACAATGGCATTTCACGGACTTTAGTCATTAATAACTTGATTGCATAGATGGCTGATTACATCTACAATCAAATGAGGACATTGCTATCAGCAATGAGCGATGTCTCATTCAATCAGTTGAAGGCCTTAAAAGGAGAAGTGATTTTGACATTCAGAGAGAGAATTCCCATCTTACTTCAGACAGCTAGTGTCTCCTGGGGAACTGATCAAGGACCTTCATCAGAGTCCCTGGCTTGCAGCCTGCCTTGCAGAATTTGGGCTTGTGCATCCCCATGGTTGTGTGAGACAATCTTATAAAATCTAATACTATTTACAGATATCTCATATTAGTTCTGTTTCCATAGAGAACCCTAAATGATACGAACTTCAGTACAGAACATTTCAGACTCAAACTAATCATTTCCAGTTCTTAGATAGCTTTAGTTTTTGTGGCAGATGCTCTTGGTGCCCATGGGTTTCTTACTGCAAGCACTTGAGGTTCACTGGCTGGGGTCTTTCTTGAACCCCAGGAGCATATTTTGCTTGCACGGGGTGAGGGTGCAGGTTGAAAGTGTGAAAGGATGAAAGTGCCCAGAAGTGACCCTCAACCAATCTCAGATGAGAATGGGTAGAAGAAAACCCCAGCCTCCTTGCCTCTCAGTGGGATAACTCAGAGGCAAGTTCTACGCTGTCTCTCAAAGGACTCCAACATAACTGGGCCCCAATTGACCACAAAGGTAACCTGTTTATTTACCTTCCCCATCAATTGGCTTCTATCCTTGCCCTGTCTCATGTCCCCACTCCTCCAGGACTGCTTGATTTAGTTTTCCAAAGACAGTTTTCTTGTCTCAGGGTCTGCTTCAGGGGGAACTTTACTTAAGACAATGAAGTCATATAACACTCTTTTGATTACCTGTGCCATGGAGAAGAGGTGAAGACTAACTCCTCAAAGCAGGCAGAGGATGGCAGCAGGAGAGGCTGAGAGGGTGGGGAGGTAAGAGTGAGGAGGGGCTCAAAGAGGAGGGTAGCATGTGGGAGGAGGAAGGGGTCATGCAGGAGGCTGTCAGATCCTCAGAGGTTTAGGGTAAGGGGACATCAATGCATGGAAGTAGGTCTATGACACTTTATCTTCAGGAAAACTGTTCACCACAAATCTAAAGTCCCCCTCAACAGTCCATAAGAAAACTTTCCACAAGTTTTGAGAAACTGGTAGCCATATTTTCTGAATCAAAAATTAGGAGCCAGTCTCCAAAGAATGTTTTGTTTATGATTTATGAATGGATCTGCATAGAAAAGGACATAAAGAATATTGGGAATTGATCCTGCTCCAGAAATTCTGAGATTTGTGGCCACTATACTCAGGGGTCATCTGATTTAGTGTCTCTCAGCAGGGACTATTTGCTGTCACCAGGGGAGAGGGAAGATCAAATGTAGAAATCAGAATATTCAAACTAATTGAAATTTTGGAGCAAAGCATACTCACAAGAATGGAATTGTAATTTTATTTCCTTAAAATGTACCAGTAATTCAATAAATGAGTGTTTAAAAACATATAAATATCTATACCTCATAAAAGCCATAGATATATCTTTTTTCTAATGCGACGGGAACTAGAGTCATTGAGTAACTGATCGAGTTTAGGCTATGAAAAGTTTATTCAGTAATTCAGCCATACTTATTTATCACCTGTGGCTAGGCACCATGCAAAACCCTAGGGATATCATGATAAACAAAATGGGAAAAAAACTTCACCCTCAATTGGCTTATAACAAGGGAGACAGGCATCATAAACAAATAAGCAAAGGTATAAATACACATTGCAAAGGATCTGAAGAGGTTACAACAAGAATTCCTGAGCTTTTTATAAATAAATGAATTGACATCAACAGGGGTCAAGTGACAAGCCCTCTATGAAACATAAGCTTGGTGCTTCACTCAACATTTCTTGACCCTCCCAACAACAAGAGGGCACAGATAAAATTCCTAGCACAGGATTCCGCATATATAATGTTGCGGCTGTTGCTATGAGAAACCCAAATGGCATTCAGAGAAGTGGAGGAACCAGGCTTTATTACATGTGCGGGCCCAGAGGAAAGTTCAGTTTCCAAATTCTGGGCTCCCAGCCCCAGTTTTCTGGAGTTTTTATTGGGGTCTGCAGGCTCCCGTTCACTGGCTAGCGAGTTGGTGGGTGGAATTTTTCCATTACCTTAGGCAACTAAGCAAGCATGGTTACAGAAGCAGAACTGCAGGTTACAAAATCAAGCGGGCAGGCTTACAGAGCCAGAAGTGCAGGTTCCAGTTCTAAGGTGGGAGATTCTTGTCAGGAAAAGGGGGAGGGGGAGGGCTGCAGTGTCTTTTCCTTATCAATAAGACTTTCAAAATTCTTGATTCCTTCCCCTCCATTCCCAGTTTATGGTCTGCTGTGTAATGAAAAAACTTGGCTGGTCTTTGTCCCAGGAACTGGGACAAACTCTGAATCTTTGGAATTTCCTGTGATAAGAGTGTCTTTTGTTCTTCTTGATGGGCCCAGGACCACACCTGATAGTTACCTGCAGCCTTAGGACAGGGACTGGCCACACCAGGAAGACCAAACCATATGATAGGGGGTTGGGGCTTTGAGTTATATCCTGTCAACCTACTCCCCCCATCTCTGGGAGAAGAGTGGGGCTTCAGATTGAGCTCAACTACATGGGCATTGATTTCCATCAATCAAGCCTATGTAATGAGACCCCACATAAACTCAGGACACTTGAAACCATGGTGGGCCTCCAGGACTGAGAAAATGTATCTCCATGATGAGAGGATGACACATTCTGACTCCTCATGGAGAAGACAAGGAGGCTTGCATTTGAGATCCTCCCAGACCTTGCCGTTTGCATCTTTCTTTTGTCTTCTTATTTGTATCCTTTCATTATAATAAAACTATAATCATAAGTATAGTGCTTTCATTGAGTTCTGTGAGTCATTCTAGTGAATTATTGAACCCGAGGGGGTAGTGGGAACCCCCAAATTTATAGCCAGTCAGTTGGAAGTGTGGGTGGTCTGGACCTCCAAACTTGTGACTGGTGTCTGAAGGACAATCTTGCAGAGGATTTCCCTTAACCTGCAGAGTCTGGTTTAACTCTGGGTGGTTAGAATCAGAATTGACTTGATTGAGTTATTGCAATATCTGCAGTTGGTGTCAGAAGCTGTTGTGAAAGTTGTGGAAATTAAAAAAAAAATTTTTTTTGATAACCTTTACAGGTCTTAAAACTGCCTAGTAAATAAATGCTCAAAATATTAGTTATCTTAATTACACCTCTGCCTCCTCTTCCTTCCTCTTCTTTTCCTCTTCCTTCTTCTTTTCTTTCTTCTCTTCTTATTTGTCTTCTTCCTCTTCCTCTTCTCATAATGTTCTTAAGCTTTCATTAAGAAACAGAATAGATGTTGGTCATTAAAGGACATCACTGACCTCTTTCTTTGGGGGTCCCTGTTGAGGACCATAGTTGACTGACAGCCCCAGCTGCCACATCTTCAGATCTACTGTTGCATTTAAGCTAAGGCCATGGTTTCCTAGGCTGCTCCCAGCTAAGACATCATGGTGGGTCTGCTAGAACCAGCCTGTTCCTGCCTGATGTTGGACACTTCTAAAGGGCCATATTTGCTTGTGGAGCCTCCCTCTCACTGGTCGAGACTTTTCAGAACTGCACTGGAGTTTGAAGCTCTTGCTACCCAATCCTCCTTCTTTCCCTCTGTTCACAGGTGTCAGACCACATTGTGAGTTGAAAGTTCTCCCTACCTTCTCCTGTCCCCCCACTCTCCACTTAATCTTTCACAGGAAGTTCTCCCATTATTATCTTGCATGTTTAATTTTTTGCTTCTTGGAGGATCCAAACTGCACAGAATAATAAACAGTGGGAGCACAAAACACATAATTCAGTCTAATATAGGTCCATCTTGGCCACTAAAAGCAGCTCAGTTTTTCAGACTCTCAGAAGCACCTTATTATGCAGGATCTTATGTCTTGTGTGGACCTGTGAATACAAAAATGGAGCAGCATACAAGGCGGTTTCTATATAGAAGGTGCCTCTGATTGGCATCCTGAGGTCATTAAGGGTACTGCCTACTTGCTGGAGGTCAATCAGAAATTTCTACTCTACAGTTTGCATTCTTGGTCTCTCTCTTCCTTTTCTTCTCTGACGAAATACCAAACTGGCCATGGCTGTGTTTTGCCAAGAAGATAGAAGACAAAGTAGGAAGCAAGCAGCTTGTTGGTTCTGTTCATGGTTCTTCTACCATAGGAATGGGGCAAAAAGTTATTGTTCTTATTGTATAGGGGTTATACATTTTTGCATAACTCAACATGTATTTATTTTCTGGGCCTGTTCAATTATATTCACATTTCCCACATAAACTTACTTCTATCTGATAAGCAGTCAACAGTAGCCATTGTAAGTCTTCTTTGGGCCATCAATGCACCATTATCCCCAAATTTTGGTGATCTACATAGAACTCTTAAAAGAATATTGGTGGTCCAGTTGCTGTTAATATTCACCAACACTTAAGATGGTCTGTCTTTTTCATTTTAGTGATTCATTCCATATTTTCATTTTAGCCATCATGATATGTGTCTAGTGCTATCACATTGTGGCCATAACTTGCATTTCCCTGATGACTAGGGAAGTCAAACATCTTTTCATATGCTGATTGGTCATTTGGGTGTCCTCTCTTGAATTATTAGTTCAAGTTTTTTGCCTGTTTTTCTGTTGGGTTGCCTGATATTTCCTTATTGATTCATAGGCATTTATATATTATAGAAAGTCCCTGTTTAGATTTATGTATTGTAATAACCTCTCTCAATTTGTGCCCCACCTTTTCACTCTCATCATGATGTTTTTCAATGAACAGAAGTTCTTAATTTTTATGCCATCTAATTTAACAAAATTTTCCTTTATGCTTACTGCTCCTTGTGTCCTGTTAAGAAATCTTTGCCTATCTCAAGGTCATGAAAATATGAAACTCTATTGACAAGTTGTGTATTAAATTTCAATAAAAACTTTACAGAATGTAAGGATGACCCAGGTTCAAATACTGCTTCCTCATAAAAGCTCTATGAGGTAGGTACTATCCTCATTATATAGTTGAGAAAGCTAAGATCTGAAGATGATAAATGTGTCCATGGTCCCACAGCTAGTAGGTAAGGGTGGAGTTGAATCTGGTCTAGCTTCAGAGTCCATGACCCTGATTTTCAATTTAGCCTGGGCCTCCCAGAGCCCATTTCAGCTTTTGTTCCTCATGAGCAAAATAGAATTAATTGCATCCACTACACATGATTACTGTGAGGATTAGGTGAATTATTAAAATGATCTACCATAGTTCCTAAAACATAGTATGCATGCAATACTATGTTCCCCTTCTAATATTGATACTTCCTATATAAAATAAAAATTGCAAGAGGCCAGAGGCTTATGTCTTTTTTTTTTTTTTTTAATATGGCATAAAGTATAATTGAGTTTCAGTAATGGTGGGACTAACCTTTAACACCAAGAAACCATAGATGGATGTTACAGTCATTAAAACATTGGTCCATTATCTACTTACAAAGGAGCCCTGATCTGGAAAGATCAATAAACGATCCAACAGCACTGGAGCAGATACTTGGATGAACAGTGTCAGACATGGAAAGGCTTGTGGTAAGGTTCTTGTGGTACCTACTCTTCATGATCCAGTCACATCCAGGGAATTAATGAGCAGATCACAAAGTTGAGCGATTTGCAAGGATGAAAAGGTCTGTGAATTATTTAAAAAATCCATTGTAAATCGCTAGATGACTTTTAATTAAAATAAGAATCCATTTAGAAAGTTGACTTTTTATTTCTTATATATTTATTAGACATGTTGTAAGCTTATAGAAACTGAGTTTCCATATAACACCCCTCACACACTCAATTTCACTTACCACACACATTGCATTGCTGTAGTAACTTTGTTTCAATTGATGAAAGAATATTATTGTAATTGTACTGTTAACTATAGTCCATACTTTACATTATGGTTCACTCTTTCAGTCTTATGGATTTTTTTTTTTTTTTTAAGATTTATTTATTTATTTACTTATCCCCCCCTTGCTGCTTGTGTTTTACTGTGTCCATTCGCTGTGTGTTTCTTCCGTGTCTGCTTATCTTCCCCTTGCTGTGAGGTCCTGTTGCATCAGCTCACCACGCCGCTTGGGTCGGCCGGCTCTCACAAGGAGGTCCCGGGAAGCCAACCCGGGGCCTCCTGCATGGTAAACGGGGGCTCTATCGATTGAGCCACACCCGCTTCCTGCTGTGAGGTCTTGCTGCATCAGCCTACTGCTCCGCGCGGGCCGGCCGGCCTGCCCTCACAAGGAGGCCCCAGGAAGCAAACCTGGGGCCTCCCATATGGTAAACGGGAGCTCTATCCATTGAGCCACGCCCACTTCCCTTATGGATTTTTTAAAAAGTTTAATATGGTAACCTACATACAACCTAAAATCACATATACATAATATATAATTTGGTGATGTTGATTACATTCACAAAGTTGTGCTACCATCATCACCATCCATTACCAAAATGTTTCCATCACCCCAAACAGAAATTCTGTAACAATTAAGAAATAACTTCCATTTCCTACCTGCCTCTCCTGACCCCTGGTAATCTGTATTCTAGTTTCTGACTAGAAATTTGCTTATTCTAATTAGTTCAAATCAGTGAGAATATCTTTTTGTGTCTGGTTTATTTCACTCATCACAATGTCTTCAAGTTTCATCCATGTTATTGCAAGTATTAGAACTTTATTCCTTTTTATGGCTACATATATATATATACCACATTTTGTTTTTTCATTCATCTGTTGAGGGACACTTTGGTTGCTTCCATCTTTTGGCAATTATGAATAATGTCACTATGAACATAGGTATGCAACTGTCTCTTTGAGTCCCTACTTTCAATTCTTTTGGGTATATACAAGAAGTGGGATTGCTGGGTCATATGACAATTGTGCATTTAAATTTCTGAGTAATCTCCAAAGTGTTTTTGACAGTGGCTCCATCATTTTACATTGTCACCAGCAATGAACAAGTGTTTCTACTTCTACACATACCCTTGTTAGTCTTTTTGTTTGTTTGTTTGTTTGTTTGTTTTTTTAGTGTTAGCTATTCTAGTGGGTGTGAAATGATATCTCATTGTGGTTTTGATTTGCATTTCCCTAATGGCTAATGATGCTGAGCATACTTTCATATGCTTTTTGGCCATTTGTATATCTTCTTTGGAGAAATGTCCATTCAAGTCTTTTGCCCATTTAATTTGTGCTGTTCATCTTTTTTGTTGTTGAATTGTAGAATTTTTAAAATAAATTCTGGATATTAAACCCTTATTGGATATGTTGTTTCCAAATATTTTCTTCTATTCTTTAGGTTGTGCTTTTATTTTCATTTTAAAATCATTTGATGCACAACAATTTTAATTTTGTTGACATCCCATTTCTCTAGTTTTTCTTGTGTTGTTTCTGCTTTTGATTGAAAGTCTAAGAAACCATTCCCTAACACAAGTTCCTGAATATACTTTCTTCTGTTTTCTTCTAAGAGTTTTATGGATTTGGTTCTTGTTCTTAGATCTTTTATCCATTTTGAGTTAATTTTTGAATATGGTATGATGTAGGGGTCTACCTTCATTCTTTTGCACATGGATTTTCAATTTTCCAACTACCATTTTTTGAAAAGAATACTCTTTTACCTTGAGTGGAGTTGGCACCCCTGTCAACAATCAATTGACCATAGATGTGAGGGTTTATTTCTAAACTCTCAATTCAATTCCATTGTTCTGTATGTCTGCCTGTGTACTGGAGCTTTGTGATGTTTTAACATTGGGAAGTGTGCGTGAGTTCCTTCAACTTTCTTTTTCTTTTTCAAGATATTTTTGGCTATTTGGGTCCCTTACCTTTCCATATAAATTTGATGATTGGTTTTGGCAATTGAATTATGTCCCCCACAAAAGGCAGGTTTATTTCTCAAGAACTGACCCTGTGGGGGTGAACTCATTTGTAAATAGGACCTTTGAAGAGGTTATTAGTGCCCAAACTGAATGAGGATGGGCCTTAATCCAACATGGCTGATGTCCTTATAAACAAAAGAATTTGGACTCAGAAGAGGAAGTCATGGGGAGAAGCCAGAGGCTGTAAGTTAACAGAACCTAGAGGAGAAAGGAGAAAACATATCCATGTGCATTGTAACTTGATGGAAAAGCTAATGAACCCCAAAGTTTGCCAGCCAGTCAGATATACTGAGACTGGGAGGAAGCAACCCTTCCTCTCTATGAAACCATGAGTCAATAAATTCTTCTTGTTAAGCCAGCCCATTGTGTGGTATTTGTTTTAGCAGCTGAGAAACTAAACAATGCCCAAACCCATAGATTTATCATTACTTTTAATGCATTTGCATTTTAGAAACTGTAAGAAGTAAAAAGTTGAGTTATACACTAATAAAATACAATACAATAGTATTGACATTTCTAATTACCCATGTGGTTACCTTTACTGGAGGTCTTTATTTCTTTATATCACTTTTATCCACTGTCTAGTGTCCTTTCCTTTCAATCTGAAAAGCTCCATTTAGCATTGCTTAGGGCTAGTGGTGATGAACTGCCTCAGCTTTTAAAAATTTGGTAATGTCTTAATCCCTTTTTCATTTTTGAAAGATAGTCTTGCCAGATAATTCTAGAATGGCAATTTTTTCAGCATTTTAACTATCTTACTTCCATGGTTTCTGATGAGAAATTGACACAATTTTAACAGGACTCCCTTGTTATAACATATTGCTTGTCTCTTGAAACTTTCAGAACTATCTCCTCATCCTTGGCATTTAACAGTTTGACTGTTATGTACCTAGGTGTGATTATCTTTGAATTTATATTGTTTCGGGTTCATATGAGATCCTTGAATGTGCATATTCATGTCTTTTGTTAAATTTGGGAAATGTTCTGCATTATTTCTTTGAATATTCTTTCTGCCCCTTTCTCTCTTTCTTCTCCTTCTGGGACTCCCATAATGTGTATATTGGTATGCTTGATGGTGTCCCCCAGGTCGCTTTGGCTCTGTTCACATTTTTTTCATTCTTTTTTCTTTCTGCTCCTCAGCCTGTATCATTTCCATTGTCTTGTCTTTGAGTTCACTGATTCTTTCTTCTGCCACTTCCAATTTGCTGTTGAAACCCTCTAGGGAATTTTTCATTTCAGTTATTTTGGTCTTTCACCCTAGTATTTACATTTGGTTCCTTTTTCAAAGTTCCATTTCCTTATTGAGATTCTCAAATTGTTCATTCATTGTTTTCCTGATACCCTTTAGTTATTTCTTTCTGTTTACTTTTATCTCCATGAGCATTTGAGGATTATTTTTTTTTAAAGTCTCTGTCAATTTGATGAATGTCTGGTCACTTTTGTTGATGATTTCTGGAGTTTTGTCTTGTTTCTTTGGACGGGATATCTTTTCCTGTCTCTTTGTTTGTCTTGTAATCTTCTGTTGCAAATGTATATTTTTAATTTTTAAAGTATTAACTCTGGTTTTTAGTCCATGAACTGTCTGTTTCTTAAGTTTGTATTTAGTTAGTGGTATGACAGAGATTTCCTTGAGTGCCAGGAGCTAGCAAAAACAAACTAAGGAACAAAACACCTTTCACAGTATTTGCAAAGTTGCTCTGCACTGGCTGGTGCTCTCCTTTGGGGTTTGACAGTCTTATCAAGAAGATCAGGCCAAAATGAGTGCAAAGAGCAGGGTCCTCTCTATTTCTGAGCCTGTTTCTGGGCTTGTGCTTGTTTGTGGCCTTAGGAATTCACCCATTTACAGGAATTCAAATGCCTCCTCTACTCCCTATGAAATAGACTTTCTCCCCTTCCTTGATGCTCTGTTGTAGGAATTAAAGTAGGCAATCATTTGCCTTAAGCTACTTTGGCTTAATTTTTTCTTATACTGCTTTAGATATCTGCAAGCTGCTTTTGTTTGCAAGGCTAGTTCTGGGAGGGGGGAGCCCTACATATATTTCTTAGTTCAGTCTTTCATTTTGCCACCTAATAGATTGGCACCAACATGCTGGTATCCTAGCCTGGACAATGACTATGCATTGCTTGCTCTAGGGCAAGCTCGTCCTGTCTGTCCTGTCAGTGCCACAATTTCACTTTTTCCTCTGCCTGATCCTACTTCCTTTCACAGGTTTTGATCCCTGTAGCAGTTGGCAAGCCCCTGGAAGAGAGGAACCCAGGAAGCCTGAACCCTGGCAGACATCAGCAGCCATCTTGCTCCAACATGTGGCAATAAACTTTGGTGAGGGAAGTAACTTATGCTTTATGCCCTTGTAACTGTGGGCTTCTACCTCAAATAAATACTTTTTATAAAGGCCAACCAATTTCTGGTATTTTGCATTAGCACCCCTTTGGCTGACTAATACAATCCCTAATAACATCTTGCACCCAAAACGCTGTCTTTGCACCTGCCTTCAGTAACTCAACCTGCTTCATTTGTTATTCTAGACGGAAGGAGTAATTTCAGTTATTACTGAACCTTGATACCTGACACAAGGATTCTGATGCCAGCAGTTAGGCCAAAGGGTTTTCCACAAGAGAGTGTTCATCCTCAATTAGCGTCAGTGCTAGAGTGGTTGCAGAGTGATCTGCTATCCTGATGGGCAATAGAGGAAGATAAGTCTAATATCAGTTGAAGGGCCAGTGCTTCACATATGTACATATTTGGCTAAAAGTAAATAAAACGTTAAACGATGTTTTAAACCATGGTGGTTTTTTTTGTTTTTTGTTTTTTAACTCTCTAACCTTTAGCATCCCACTGTGTCTACCTTTTAATGTTGAGAATGAATATTCAGTTACACATGTATCAAGTATTTCTCACCAATCAATATTTAATGAGTGGGTCAACATTCAGTGGAAGTTGGGATGGAAAAGCCAGCTCCCATGTCTTGATATGCTGTGATTTAGCTCAGTTTCTATTTCTGAGAATGTACAAAAACGCTGTATTCTCAAATGCAGCATATGAAAATCTTTGGTATATTTATTATTTCTGTTAAAAATAAAAAGTGACAAAATTTAAAACTTATACTCAAATAAGTTAGAGTAGACATAATTGGGGATCTGTCTGACAGCCATGCCCTTCTCTTGGATTCGTTTTGCTAATATACCTCCAGTATGAGAGGGAAGTGGCCAATAGAGAGGATGAATTATGATTTGTCTAAATCTGCAATGTCCAAAAGAGTAGCCACTAGCGACATATGGTTATTTAAATTTTAATTAATTAAAAGTAAATAAAATAAAAAATTCAGTTCTTGGTGATACTAGCCACTCTTCAGATGCTTAGTAGCCATATGTGGTGAGTGACTATCATATTAAAGAGTGCAGACATGGAATAGTTCCATTATCATAAAGAGTTCTACTGGCCAGTGCTGGTCTAACCCAATCACAGTATCTCACTCTACTTGTTAGTAGTATTTACCTAGGATGGTCATGGGGAGTCTAATTCTGGCTAATGGCAAGTAAAAGAAAGTCTTTGGGAAGATTCTAGGAAATATTTTTTCCCTGATGAGACAGAGAATGGGAAGAGAAGGCCCTTTTATTTCCCGCCCCGCCCCCATGTGCTTCCTTCCACATGAGGGCAAGGTATAGGATGAATGCTAATGTGTGCAGGGTGTTGAGGGACATTGCAAGAATCTGGGTCCTTGAAGGAGTAGTTAAACTGAAAAACCTGCTTTCCTCTTGACTTCTTGTTAACTGAAAACCTAATGTCCACAGGATTTTTTTCTTTTTTCTTTTTAAAAGTCTGGGGAAAGCGCGGATGCAATCCTCCACCAACACAAATTATGCATCTGAGTTTCCCCCACGTGGGGAAATCATAGGGGTCAGCAGATCCCCAGGGCAATGGATCAGCCTTGCCCTGGGAAAACCATCTTCGTGATCATGGTGTCTCCCCTGCCAGGTAAGTATGTCCATAGGATTTAAGCCTCAGTAATTTGGATTTTCTATTACTTGCAGCTTAAAGAATCCCTAACTGATGTAAGAAGCTTGGAAAGAGTAAAAGAGAAAAAAGTTATTTGTGGTCTTCCAAATAATTGTCCCCTCCCTTATGACAAATGATGATATTTTTGACAATGCACATATTTTTACATAGTTATGATCATATGTGTATACTTAATTGACTTTGCCACTTTAAACCTGGTTTTTACTTATAATAAGAGCAATTGTGTTCACTGAAGAAAAACTTAAAGATATAGAAAAGTGTAAGGTTTATCTTTACAATGTTTTCCATGTATTTGGTGTACTTTATACACTGACTTTTAAGAATTATTTGTACAGGGTAGTGTCTTAGTTGGAAGAAGATGGCAGATAATACTACCATAATATGGTTTATTAATCTTATGATCAATGAAAAAACCCTTAAGTATGGGGTTTAGAGGTGCAAAAAGTCATGACAATTCTTTCATGAAGAAAATGAACATTAGATTACTTAAGAAACTCTGAAAAATTCTAAGGAAAATATATACTTTAGGCCCAGCATTATTTTAAGAATCGCACCACTGTTTCCGACAGTTTATGACGGCTCTGAACAAGGCTTCATTCTGTTCTTGTATC
The DNA here is from genome assembly GCA_029593785.1 of Cabassous unicinctus. NCBI lineage: Eukaryota > Metazoa > Chordata > Mammalia > Cingulata > Chlamyphoridae > Cabassous > Cabassous unicinctus. The sequence goes on along the minus strand of JAQZBX010003625.1, from coordinate 46,998 downwards.
ACTGCTTTATACCACTCTACAAGAAGTTGCATGCACATATTCTCCCAATTTAGATTTTTCTTTTTCTTTAAAAAAAAAAAAAAATATCAGACACTCCATCTGCTTTGTTCATCGAAGGTTCCTCAGTGCTTGCCTAGCACAGGGCCTGGCATACAGCAGGCACTTACCAATGACTTACCCAGCAGTGGGAAATACCAAGGGGTAGCAGGTGCTGCATCATTTCAGTGAGTGAATTACTTGAACAAGGAAAGGGCTTTGAGAAGAATTTTATTTACTCACTTCAAAACATTAGAGGAAAGATGTAAAAACAAAAAGTAACAAGCAAAACAATATTTGTGGTTGGTGACTTCCAAAAATTTCCAAACTGCTATGGGGTGAGGAGACAAATGTGTATCAAAGATAAGCAACATGCCGTTCCATAAAATTTCTCATCTGATCTCTACCTTTCGATGTGAAAAAAAAAAAGGAACTATTTTTCTTTCTAATATTTTCCTAATTTCTTTTTCACTCCTGCCTCCCTTGGTGGTTGGAAGCCATTTGGATTTTCCATTGCTTTTCTAGCAGTAATTCTTCTTTGTTTGAGCTTATGACTCACGTGGATAATAGCTTCTGGCTAGCGTGAAGCTCAGTACTGACTGGCAGCATGGGTCGCGGGGAGAGGTGGTCCCTGCATCTTCATCCTCCACCAGGTTCCACTTTACTGTGGTCACCCAGAGGACCCATCCAGGGGTTTTGACACAAGGCACCATCTTGAAGGCCCAGCAGAGCCACCAGAACCTTGGAGGGACAGCTGTCTCAGCCTTCACCATTTGGAAATCAGTAGCCTAATTCAAGAAACAAAAGCCCTGCCATTTTAACATTTGGGAAGAACGAATAAAATGCTGAAAATACAGTTCTAAGGATTTCAAAGTCCCTGGGGATTCTTGCATAAAGATATACACCTTACTAGCTTTCCTGTCTGTGGCTAGTTTCAGCCCACCAAGTTCCATTGCCTAGTTTTCCTGAGGACAAGAAGCCTCTCAAACTTTAACTGTGATGGAGCGTTTTTGATAAGGTTCCAGGAAAAGAGACTCTGAGATGGAGAGTTGTGTGTAAAAGGGATTTGAGAGTGTGCTCTCAGGAAAAAGACCTGTAAGGAAGCAAGGAATCAAGGACTAGACAGAGGGGAAAACTGGTCCACAGTGCAATTGTAACTAAGGCCTCAGCCAATGCCAGGAGCCGAGATGGCTACATAATCTGCAGGGGTGCAAAATGAAAATGAGGGGTGGGGGTGGGGGGACTTTTGTTTTAAAAAAAGCCATTAAAGGTGCTAAAATATGCACTTTTCTCTTTCGAATTGTCATGGTGATTTTTGTTTGCTATTTAATGTCCTTAAGTAAAGAAAAATTAAAAATTTAAATTGTTAGCATGAATTTTACCATTCGTCCTTATATTATGTTCAGCCAGCTTTCAAAACAAATGTAAGAGCATTTAACTTGAATGCAGAAACACCAAAGCACACATTTTTCGTGTTTCATAGCACACACATGCATTTGTATTTTGTTCATACCAGAACAGTGGAAATGCTGCACAAAACTAAAGCAACTAATGTTATTTCACTTCTTGATATGTGCACATTATACCATTGGTCTCTAACTTTGGCTTATGGATAAATAAGGAAATAACATGATTGAGAAAGGACATGATAGGGTTTCTTGGTTTTTCATGTTTCTTAGGACACCATTGCCTTCTTTCCATCTTTGCAACAAGTTCTGGTTTGGAAGGATAGCATGGCCTCTTGGGCCTGTCAGCACCTCCTAATTAGTCAATCAAAGCTGTAATATGCTTGTCTTGAACTTGCTTTGAGTCTTGCTGAACTCCTATGTATCATGGGTCCAGCAGGATGCTATGCTCATGGGGCATGGAGAACATTCCATCAAATGGGGCAACCAGGGAAGGAGGAGACACATTATTGTGTGACACTCATGTGCATAATCCATTGTCCCATTGGGCTTCATTTATAAAACATAGATTCAAAGATAAGATTATTGAGCATTCAAGAGGGTAACAGCAGAGCCCAAAGCCAAGTGTGGGGTTCATGCTACAACATGAATGAAACTTTAAAGTATTCGGCTAAGTGAAAGAAGCCAGACACCAAAAGGCACATATTATATGAGTCCACTGTTCTCCACGGTCCAGTGCAATTATCATGTGGAATGCAGCCACTGTGAGTTCTCAGCAGTCCATATTCCTAGGAGCTGGGGTACAGGTACATGGACCTTGAAGAGGGGATTCGGGCACTGCCCCACAGTTCCCACTCCATAGACATCCAGGTACGGCAGTGCAGTTTGTTTCTAAGTGAGAAGGTACAGCTCTCTCCACCTATTAGGCTCTCATAGAGAACACAGAAGAACATTGCTTAGGCTCTGTGATTTTAATGTTTTTTTTATTGCAATAGTCTTTATTTAAATATTTAAATAGCTTTATTGAGATATAGTTCATATACCACACAATTTCACCCATTTAAAAGGACACAGTTCAATGGTTTTTAGCCTATTCATTCATAGATACATACAGCCATCGAGTCAATTCTACAACATTTTCATCCCCCATCCCCAAAGAAACCCTGTATGCTTTAGCTTTCACTCTCCTACACTCCTAGTTCCTTCACTTCTAACCCTAGGCAACCACTAATCTACTTTCCATCTCTATGGATTTGCCTATTTTGGGCACTTCTTAACAGTGGACTCATGTAATATGTGTCTTTTGGTGTCTGGCTTCTTTCACTTAGCCTAATGCTTTAAAGGTTCAGTCATGTTGTAGCATGAATCACCACTTCATTACTTTTATGGCTGAATAATATTCCATTGTATGGATAGACCACATTTTGTACATTCATTCATCAGCTGATGGATGCTTTGGGTTTTTTCTCTCACCTTTTGCCAATTATGAATAATGCTGCTATAAACATTTGCGCATACATTTTTGTGTGGACATATATTTTCATTTCTCTTTGATATATACCTAGGAGTAGAATTACTGGATCACTTGGTAACTCTATGTTTAATTGTTTGAGAAACTGCCAGACTGTCTTCCAAGTGGTTGCACCATTTTACGTTCTTACCAGCAGAGCACAAAGATTCTGATTTGCCCACATCTTCAGCAATGCTTGTTATTATCTAACTTTTTGATTCTATCCATCCTAGTGGCTGTGAAGTGGTACCTCATTGTGGTTTTGAGGCTTTTTTGTTTGCACTTTGCCACACATCTACATAGGTGCACATAGCCAGTGCAGCCCTCCTTCTGCCAAAGCTCTTCCTTTGTTTTTGGTTTCATTCCTTCTGGAGCATTCAATCCCAGAGGTCCAAAAGTTCCCCGTGGAATTGCAAGTTGGGTCCCCTCTTATGCCCGAAATAGGCTGTATATATTTGCATTTCCAATACATAAGTCTTACCCTTTCACCCAGGCTTGGCAGTTTATCTGTGTCACAGCAAGCTTGATTTTGATTCTTAATCTTTGAAATTCTTTCCATAGAAGCTGGTGGTTTAGTTGTTTTTGTTTTTGTTTTTGTTGCCAGGGCTGGGGATTGAACCCGGGACCTCATATATGGGAAGCTGATGTTCAACCACTGAGCCATATCAGCTCCCCTGAGTTGGTTTTTTTGTTTGTTTGCTTGTTGCTTGTTTTTTTTAGGAGGTACCAGGAACCAAAACTGGGACCTCCCGTTTGGGAAGTAGGCACTCAACCACTTAAGCCACATCTGCTCCTCAGTTTTTTATTGAGCTAAATCTTAAAGATTTTATATATATATGATATTTTCAATTTTAGTTCTCATTAAATTATCAAGAACCTCGTTTATGGGAAAATGTCTGAATTTCTTTCTTTTCACGTTGAAATATATTCATTCACCCAGTAATTTAGCAAGTACTGATTGATCTGCTATTAACCAGACAGTGTAGAATGGTGAAAAATATAGGCAGGGTCTTGTGAAACATGATAAACAATGAAATAAGTCCTATATAAACATATAATTACAGTGGATAAGTATGAGGAAGAAAATGCTTATGCTAGATGGGGACAAGGAGGGAATTCCTTTAATAACTCTCACCTCCTGGCTGGACTTTCTGGCCTCCCTCTTGGAGATAGAAAGGCTGGGAGAGCTTTTGCTTTTGTGTTTAGTTTTGTTAAAGCTTCAGTTTCCTCATCTGTAAGTCTCTAACTTATAGAGTTGTTGTGAGGAGTAAATGGCTGTCTTAATTTGGGCTCCCCTCAAAGCAGATCCTGTGACCAGGATTTATGTTCAAGCAGTTAACTGGGGAGGTGATCCCAGGAAACCCCAGCAGGGCAGTGGGGAAGGGAGCCACGGAGGGGAGGAAACTGGTAAGGGGTGTGTTAATAAGCAAGTGACCACTGCAGGCAGTTGGGGCTCAGGCCCACTGGGGAGCTCAGGGAGACAGTGCAGAATAGGCCTGAGGTGTCCAGAACCTTCCTCAGAGTTGTGCCACTGACAGGTGAGCAAACATGCATTTATCCAGTAACTCTTGTTTCTTATTGGTGGAGGACTGCTCCCAGGGTGTTAACTCTTTGCACATCCAGCCAGCCTAGTGACGGACCGAGTGTGCTCCTGTGGCCAGAAAAAGTCCTCAGTGGAGAGCTGCAAGTGCAGGCAGTAAGGTGGGTTGGCATGCATGGGAACTTTGGGTGGAGGGTCGACAGTCAGTGCCTGCTACAAACAGCTCACGCGTAGAAAGGGGTAACTGCCCCTCAGTCGGCTCAATAAATGGTAGCGACCATCCTCTTGCATTTGATACTTGTCAATCATGTTATACATATATTTGTATATAAATACACAAATATGTTTTTATCACACACATATATCTCATTGCACAACCTATATTGTGCTTCTTGAAAGTACTTGTTTTTTAAAAAAATTCTTTTCAATGCTCAGCATTGTTCCTTTGCATAGTAGGCACTCAATGGAGTGATTGTAATTTCTCTTCCAAAAAGTTTTCTTTCCGTTCTTACAATTTAAAAAATATACTTTATTGTGGCCTTTCTCCATGTTTAACTCCTGACTGCCATCCAGCCAGTTAATAGCTTTATCTTTAAAGCAATCTGTTTAGAAAAGATAACTAGGGAAAAAATGAACTTAGAAAAAAATGCAATATAGCTCATCATTTCAGGAAGCAGGGCCCACCTATCTTACTGTTTGCTAGCAAACTTTAGCATTAGTGCTACTTTTTAAAGGGAAATTTTCATGGGTTTTCAAAACCTTGAAAGCAAAGATGAGTCGTATCCATTACATGTAGGACCCTTTTACAGCAGTGGCCTAGAAATAACTGAGAGGGCAGAGAAGCTCACACCTCAAGTTAGACAGTTCGTCCGTCTCTCTCATTTTCCCTTAAATCTCTTCTTTATGAACTGACAGAAGATCAGTGTGAAAGCCTTCAGAAATTGCAGTTTTGGCAGTGTTTATTTTTTTTAAATTCTTTTTGCATAAAATCAGGACGGCTTATTCCACTTTTAGGCCTTGGTTGTTTGCCCAAATACATCTTTCAAAATTAGACCCATTTCTTAAGTATGTCTGGAGCAGTGTCAAAAAGGCATCTTGAAGTCAAGGCTGGTGTGTTTTTGAAGCTTTACACAGAAAAAGATCTCTAAGGATTTCAGCTATGTCGAGGCAGTATTTCTGTGGAGAAAACTTGTATCCAGCCTGACATTTTCCATCCTGGGTTTTCTACCTGCTGTGTTGTGGACTAGCCCAGATATGAAACCTCTAAAGTGGGGGTTAGAACAGAGCTTTACAGGCCTCCAGGGGTTTCTCCTCAGAGCCATTGTTCACAGATGCCAGATGATCTAAGAAGATCATGGAAAACTGGCACCTCACTGCTTTTTTGGCTACCACCACCACAGAAAATTAATTGTTATTGTTTTTGGAAACTTTCATCCAGTGGACAAAATAGTAGTATCAGCAATTTTTTTTTTCTTTTCCTTTCTGGCAGAGGTTGGGAGTAGAGGAATGATGAACACTGTGGTTTTGTTGTAGCTGCCTCAAATGGCCAGTTTTGCGGCAACACAAGGGTGTGACATTCCTGTGGCTGAGAATTTTACCAAGTTGTAAAGTGCAAAGGCTCCACTAATTCGAGGGCTCCACTAACTCCCTGGGGTTGATGAGATGCAGTGCTCTTGAGCTGCCTTTCTGACTCAATGGGGCTTGGATTCCTGGTAACTCCTTGCCCCACGATCTTTTTGCTCATTAGCCTATTGAGTGCCCAGCTTTGCTTCAACCTCCAATGCCACCTTTCTGTCAAGCCACTCTTTTAGTAGCCATGGCTTACTCCCAGCCGCATACTCCCTGCCTTTGCTACTTCCCCCAAGCCATAATACACCCTTCCTTCAGGGTGGCCAGTCACAAACTTGAATCTCATTCTTCCTTTTTAAATTGGTAGCACTAGTTCCTTATTCTCCCACAAGTCCCTTTGGATTGCCCCATTGTCCTGGTTGTAATCCCTGCCCTATACCTGCCTCACAAAGCCCATTTGACATTTTTTTTCTCTGTTTATTTTTTCATACTTGTCTCTTTCATTTGCTATTTAAGCACAGTCCCAAAGCTAGTCTTCTAATATGACAGTCAAGTGGCTAGTGAGTGCTTGTTACCCAGGAGATACAAAATATGTTCCTATGGACAGCTACAGCCAGGAAGAGTGGGACCTTTTTTTTTTTTTTTCATAAAGCATCAGCAATTGGATGTTAATAGTTCATAAAGCTGCATTTATCCTCCAAATAATCTTAGGTTCTGGGGAATCTGGAAAGTTTAGTGTCTAGTTTTGGTGAACATATGCCATTGCTAGTTATGGCTACCCACCAATCTGTTTCTCCTTCCTAACAAAGTCCTGACTGGAGAAATATTCTTTTCCCATAGTCTATCTTCTTGGAATGATGAAAAATCCATACAACTCCCTCTAGCACCATGGAAGCTGGTAGAGTCCCCAAAATCCCTTCCTCTAACTCTTTCTTCTCACTTTCTGAAAACAAATCAACAAGCTGGCCAAGATGCTAGCTTGACCCAGATTTTCACTTCTGGCACATCGAATCTCTAACAGAAATATACCCAGGAAACAAAAATCTGGAATTCACTAATTCCAAAGGCATACAGATGAGATGAGGTGGTCGATTAATTCCTGCTGTTTAGATGCTAGGAGTTTCCCTGCATCCTCTCCTGTGTCCTCTTTTGTTTCTATTTGATTCTCTGGTCTCCCATCCAGGCTGTGAGCTACATGATATCTGCCCCTCCCATCCCCAAATAAATTCCTGTTCCCCTCTTAAACATAAATTAAACATGGTTGCTTACAGTTACTTGCAACCAAAGGTACTTAATGTAGATTATTTTCTCTCACCAATTTGCTAAATAACAGTTAAAAATCTCAAGATCAGCCAAGATTTTAGTCTAACTGCCTCAAAAGGAGTTTGGCCCAGCAGGATCGTTTTTATTTGAATTGTACAGCATTTGAGGACCTGATTACTTTGAAGAAACAATTTTGTTTTAAATCAAATTCAAGACTAATTTTTCATGTGCCTTCCTCTGGAGTACAGGCCCAGATAAACCAAGGAGGCATCCAAAACTTCCTTGTTTGTTTCATTTGCTGGTTGAATGGATGTGAGAATAGGGGAAGGCTTCGCTTAAACGGAAAGGGCCCACCACCGTTGGACATCTGCTCAGGGATAGGAACTGCTAGAAGGTCACTGGGGCATGTGGGAGGGGCCCGTGATGGATGGGAAGGAGTTAGGGCTAGTCTCTCTCACATAACAAAACAGACCAAAGAAACCCTCAATGCAGCCAACAGTCCTTTATTCACCGAAGAATCTCCTACCAAAGCCAACAGTCCTTCTTTCCAGATGGGAGTTTCGGTGACTAAGGAACACGTGAGGCTGCCTGGGGGCAGAGACCTTGCCTTCCAACTCCGGTCCTCTTGGCAGCGGGTACAAAAATATACTGAGGAAATTACAAAGCTGCATAGAGCTCTGGAACAAAAAATGTACCTGCTTCTGTAATTTCTGAAACTTCCACACCTGATGGAGGACTGGGACTTCTGTGACCACAGAGGCTTTGCCAGGAAAGTTTCCCCGTGCATGTAGGCACCAGCTGGCCAGACCTGGATGGCCGCAGTGAGGTGGCTCTGGATAAACGAGCCTATGTTGGGACAAATAGTGAAACTGCATTGCTACACCATCTCTCCAAATCGATTGAGAAAGGCATTGGGCTCAGCAGATTGTTTAAGTTTGTAACTTACAAGGGAGTTGAAGAAAGGAAGAGACTTTGAACGTGATAGTCTGGCTAATTCATTTAAAGTACCGACATATTCAGGTAAAAATAAAACAATCACAATGAGACTTAACTTTTAACTATACCCCTTCAAAAACCCAATTTTTTTTTTTATCCCCAAATGAAAATTGGAGACAAGTCCTCACTGATATTCAGGCAGATGAATAGGCAGTGTTCCTGTTCAAATTTGTACTGTGAAAATTTCCCTCTATTTTGAGCAAGGGAAAAAGTATCAAATATTTTGAACTGCACAAATGATTGATTAAAACTGCAGATTTAAAATAAAGATTGTAGACAAATTGAGACAATGAAAGTGTCTTGATAGCACTTTTGTGTGATGTGGGAAAATGAGGCCCAGGATTGGAGGGTTCGAGTAATTCACCCAGGGGCACACAAGAAGGAGAATGCTGCAAATATATGTTCCATTGTATTGCTCAGCTCTATTCTGATCTCCTTTGATAGATTCCTTTGGAAATGGGGACAGCTCTCCAGAGATGAAAATTCCTCCCAAGAAACAGAGTCCACCACTGGGAAATGTCTGGAATAAGATGATAACTCCCTTATTCATGCCTCTTATGAAGTCCTTGTATCAAGCTTTGGGCCCAAAGCTGGATACTGGTCCAGTTCTCAAGACTGTTGGGAGGTTTGGGATCTCTTTTTCCCATTGTGGAGTACATATCCCCCACTCCTCACTTCCTAGCCCCCATTTGCTGCCCAGGCTTCTTTGTTCTGCTTGTAGGGATTGGAGATGAAGAGTTGCTTTGCTTCTAGATTTAAAGAGCCCCCACTCCTGATTTTCAAGGGGACAAAGCAGGGCCTGAAAAATCAGTGTCTGAGATATATAGCTTCCATAGCCCAGGAGCTAGAGAGGTAGTGAAGCATAGAGCTGGCAAAAGGAAAGTATCACTGGGTGAAGAATTACGGGGAGGAGTACAACACAGGGTCAAGACAGCTGGTAAGCGGCCCTCCAAACAATCCAAAACAGCAACAGTAAAGCTCTGATTGGTAGCATCTACAATTTCCATGGTGCAAATCCTCCTACCATGGCACCATGGCCCGTTTCAAGCTACCGATGGTTTAATACCAAATTCCTGATTATTGAATGAATGGCTCTGCTGGGTTCGTAGGAGCCATCTCCAGCATATCCTTGGCTCAGTTCCCAAGAACTCATGGACCCAGCTTCACTCCAACCACCTGCACCAAGAGCCTTGCAACTGGAAGAACGCCAAGTCCAAGATGAATGAAGCAGAAAAGACACAATTCAAACTCATTCCAAAGTGCCATGGGAAAGATAAAACAGCATCTCCTTCCTGGAGTGATGGGGCAAAGGAGAACCTGGAAGGTGGAATATTAGGATCAAAAGTACAGTTCTTTAAAAAGAGCTGACAGTTTTCAAGCACTTACTATGTGCTTTGCACAGTCCCAAGTGCTTTACCTTTATGAATTCATTTGATTCCCAAACACCCCTATGGAGTTCCCACCATTATTATCCCCATTTCAAGAATAAAGGGCTTATGTTGAGGAATGGAGGGAAATAATTTTGGAAACCTTGAAGTTGCACCACCTCCGTTGTCCATCCACTTTTCTGGCCTGGGGAAAGCCTACTAGGGTTTCAGGACTTGTTTGTTCTTTCTCTAGAAGCCTTTGCTCTCTGCCTTGAGCTTGTGTGCATATCCTACAAGTAGTCGCTGAATGAACAGAACCCATGAAAGAATAAGATAAGGACCAGACCTGTGGCTCCTGTGACGTTTGGCTTCTAGTCCCATCTAAACGATCTTGACCTGGGAGAAAGGCTGAGGGGGTTTTCTCCTATTTTATTAATTTGCACCAGTTAGGATCCTGCCTTGGACAGTCTCAATGTGAATTTCTGAGTAAGGGCGTGGGTTGAATAGCGGGTTTTAAGTCCCAGAAAGTTGTGTCTGGCCACTGATTTTGTGAGTTCATTCTAGGCATGCAATGCCTTTTGAGTGGCTCAGAAAATGACAATCAGGATGAAAGTGATGTGAAAGTATAGTCCTAGCTTTTTCTTTAGAGGAAAGTTTAAAAAATGGAATCAGGAAACAAAAGCAGAACAGCACCAAGGAAACAAAAACAAAACTCTAAACCCTCAAACTCCATAAAAAAACACACCAAAACAACACAAAGGCATGAAAGTGATGTAGATACTGAAGTATTATATTTATAGGCATGCAAATTCAAATGATTGTACCCAAGCATGCTTTTTGTCTCCTTATTTCCGATTGTATTTGTTTGAGGAGTTTTTGGAGAGAAAGGGTGAGCAGGCATGTAGGAGGTGTGGGGGTTCAATTGGGGAGAGAGACATCCATGTACTTTCTCGTGGATGAGAGAGAGAGACATAAAACTGTGTGTGCTGACAAGAAGCAAGACAGAACTGGTGTTTTCTGTTAATGCATTTGCAAAATGTGCACAAATCTAAAAAACAGGGATAAGCAATTTACCCAAAGAGAACAAAGAGATATGAGTGTATGTGCTAGTGGGTCTGTATGTAAGTCTAAATATGAGCCATTATAAATAATAGAACCATTGCTTTATTAAAGTTCTTTTTGCTTTTGTTTATGTTCAACTATAACATTTCTATTTTCATTGTCTCTCAGCTAATTTTCACCCTTCATGTAAAATCAATGTTGGCCTCATATGAATATTCTGACTCATGAAAATGAATTAACAAAAACGATTGGGTCTGAGGGGAGAGTACACACCGCTGGTTTCTAACCCTGAATTCAAACTCACCTGCTTCAAAGTGTCTTTGGCTTGACCATTTTCAAATAACTTTCTCTGCCTACTTTGGAGGATATATCATTTCCAAAATACATGAAAAAGTTTTCTCATTGTATTTCAAACCAAAAAATGTTCCATCTACATCTGGAAATACTAAAAAATGTGCTTTCTTACAGTATTTTTTTAACTAGGTATGGACAAGGTTCTGACCCTTATTATTGGAACTGAAATCCAGATGGTGTTCGGTAAGGTTCTAATCATTTGAAGGGTATTCTTTTTTGAAGATTTGTACATCTTTAGGGGAATTTCTACTTTAAAGAAGTTATCATGTGTGGGAGGTCCTTTATGAAGATTTTAAGTAGTTTGGGGGAATTTCTCTTTCTTTGAAGATTTCTATAATTCAGTGAAAACATTTGCCAACTGAGATGGTCTCATTTCCCTACTACTAAAATCGCTCCTTCGAAAATGAATCAACTCCCTCTTTTAATGTATTGGCTGTAAGTTGGCTTCAGGTTTTTCTTTTCTTTTCTAATGTTGGAAACACTGAAAAGAACATTCTTGTGAGTGAGTGAAAGTAAAGATTTAAAATGTTACAGGGAGAGAAAAATAGTGAAACAATAAACACATATGTTAATATCATTTAATGAAAGCTTCAAATAATGATCAAAGAAAAGGGTGGGACAATGTGTGACATTTCTTTCTTGCAAATTATTGTGTCTTTTTGGAATCCTTATTGTCTGCAAAACAAAAGTTGAGAGGCAGATTTTTAAAATGCTTAGTTAAAGGCTAAAGCCAGTATAGTTTAAAAGGTAACTGATCTAGAGATGAACTACCAACAGTGTCATTTTTTTTTTTCAGCCTTTAAATGGACACACTCTCTGTTCCAGGGTGCAATGGACTGAAGTCCTACTGCCTGGATGGAGGCAATAGGTCAGACTGATTTCAGCCCTCAAGACTCTCAACCTCCATACTATTTGATCCCTGATAACTGGACCCTTCTAGGCTGTGGATTTACACTGCCTTAAGGGCACCTGGCCCTGGTGATCTGGTTTGCCCTCCACATTTTCCTTATGATGTGATACCAGTATTTGTACTACAGTTAGATGCAATACATTAATTCTGCAGTTCATTCTGCAATCAAAAATATTTACTAAGCAGCTACTATGTAGCAAATGTTGTTCTAGGTTATTGGGCTACCATCACAGAAAAGACAAAAAGGCCTTCCCTGGTAGACCTTAACTCCCTCAAATGGGCCCTTCAGATCCCAAACCAGGTGGCAAATGCCTTTAGTCCATCCATTTCTTCCCTTTGACTAACCTTTGATTTCAGCTGCACCTGGGAAGGACAGTTCTTGTAAGCTCAGAGTCTCCACTGCCAGGAAATGCCCATCACGAGGACTTGCAGGCTGTCTCTCTGCTTTCCTCCTCAAGGACTACTCTAAATTGAAGGATTGGCTGAGAAGGGAAAGGGTGTTCATACCTCCAAGGTATTTCCAAGCCTCTTCACTCCATATCCAACAAAAGACACCAGATGGAAGAACTGTGATTCCTTTTGTTCCTCAAAACCATTTTGATTGTCAAACTTCTAAAAATATTTGGAGCATCATAATCTCTTAAGGGAATGCTGGATGATAGCCCTAAAGGAAGGAGATGGGAAAACTCACGTACATTTCACTTTGGAGATTTCAATTAGCATCCCTTTTTGCTGCTTTGTCATCTAACAATGTGCTAGAGCATGAGTGTGTTTTAGTGCTTTCTTCTTTCACGTACATTGATTGTTCCTATTAAAATTTAAAGTTTAATTTATAAATTGGTGTTGATGTAGGAATAGCTTGTTGCTTGATATGTTATGGCTTTGATATTTCTTCTTTTCTGATGGATTTCTTTTTCCAAATGCAAAATATAACTTTTAAGTTTTGTGTTAACAGTCATTTGAGAAGCTGAAAGCGTTTCTTCCTTTCATCATCCTACCCTCCTTCCTTCACTTCCTTCCTTCCTAGACATTTGTCTACCTACACTTAGTAATCTATACAAAGCATATGTCCCTAGAATTGCAACCATGGAAACCATATGATGCCAGTGACATCTGTGTCTTAACACATCACTCCTTAACTATTGATAGAAATATGCATTTGTGTGAATACATGTTTCAATATAATTTTGAATGGTGGTATGATTACCACAAGTTACGTATTAAAATATGCAGATTTTATATAGCTATAGAAAAGAGCTTTGTACAGCTGGTTGTGAATAAGTTACTGAGGTTTTGGGGGTTAAGAGGGTTATAATTTATTTTATTATTCTCATGAACTAAGGAACTAGAAAAAGAGAGAAATGACTTATGAAAACAATATTATTGATTTCTGGTTGACTAAGATGGCAGCGTAAGCCATTCCAAGGTTCTATTCTACCACAGAATCTTTGAACAACTAGCGAAAACTGGCAGAACCATCTTCCTCAAAACTCTAGAAAACAATTAAAGATTTGCAGTAACTGAATGATTGCCAAATAATGAAAATGGAATTTAAAAATGGTGGAGAAACTCCTGGCCCTTCCGGTATAGTGTCAAGCTGGCCTGTGCTCTCATTTTGGGCCCTTGGCCCTGTTCTGGAGGGATCAGAGTAACTTCTATGTGCATAGTGGGGTGCCTGTATGTCAGTACCAATCTATCAGATGGCAGCATGAAAGACTAAACCATGACACTCTTTTCTGGCTCACCCTCCCAGAACTTGCCTTGCAGGAAGAAGTAGCTTGCTCATAGGCAAAGCAGTGTAAGAAAAAATTAAATCAAAACAGACTAGGACAAAGGGTTACTGGCTTTAAGAAATACAATAGAGCATGTAGGAGGGTGGGCAGAGTCTATTTCCTAGGGAGTAGAGGCGGCATTTGAATTCCTGTAAATGGTGGAATTCCTAAGGTCAGAAGCTCAAACACAGGACAAGATAGATCCAGTCTCAGAAAAGATAGAGCGGTCCCTGTACTCTTGCCTTGGGCTGATCTTGATAGGAGGGCTAAACTCTAAAGAAGAGCACCAGTCAAAGCAGAGCCAATTTGTAAAGACTGTGAAAGGAAATTTTTGCATTGGTATGTTTGTTTTTGTTAACTCCTACACTCAAGGAAATCTCTGTCATGTCATTAGCTGTATGCAACTTAAGGAACAATCAGTTCAGGGAATAAACCCCAGAGTTAAAACATTAAAAAATTAAAATGTAGAGTGTGAAATGAAAGATTACAAGAAAAGCAAACAAACAATAACACAGGAAATGATGATCCTCCAAAGGAATAAGATAAAACTTTTAAAAAAATCAACAAAGAACACTAGACTTTGGATGTACCACATGAAGACTTAAAAAAAAACCAAAACTTCCATATGCTCAAAGAGATAAAGGCAAACAAGTAGAAAGAACTAAGGAACATTGGGAAAATGGTGAATGAACAATGAGAATATCAATACAGAGATAGAAATACTAAAAAGGAACAAAACAGAAATACAGGAGTTGAAGATCATGATAACTGATGTGAAAAATTCCCTATAGGGTTTCAACAGCAGATTAGAGCTGGCAGAAGAAAGAATCAGTGAACTCAAAGATGGACCTAACCGAAATGTCAATTCAACTGATGAATGGATAAACAAGATGTGGTATATACATACAATGGAATGTTATTCAACCGTAAATAATAAAGTTTTGATTCATGCTACAGCATGTATGAACCTTGAAGACATCGTATTGAATGAAATAATCCAGACACAAAAGGACAAGTATTGTATTTTCCTCCTACTTATATGAGAAAATTAGAATATGCAAATTCATGGAGTCAGAAACTAGAATACACTTTATCTGGGGCTGGGTTGGGGATAGTGAATGTATAATTAATACTTAATTGGTACAGAGTTTCTCTTTAGGGTGAGGGAAATGTTTTCATAATGGATGGTGATGATGGTAATAAAATATTGCATATGTATTTAACACCACTGAATTGTGTATTTGAATGTGGTTTAAAAGGGAAATTTTAAGTTGTATATATGTTACCAGAATAAAAATTTTAAAAACCATAAAACTGTTGAATTTATCTTCCACTTCTGAGATACAAATGCCTTATCAAAAGTCTAGAGTAGTTGCTACTTCTTTTCTCACTAGGTTCAATCAACATGATATCATCAATATAATGGATCAGTGTGATGTGTTTTGGAAGGGAGAGGCAGTAAAGTTCCCTGCAGACTAGATTATGACATAGGACTGGAGAATTGATATATCCCAGATGTAGCTGAGTAAAGGTGTATTGCTGGCCTGGCCAGCTGAATGCAAATGGCTTCTGGTGGTCTTTACTAACAGATATTGAGAAAAAACACTTACCAGTTCAGTAGCTGCATGCTAGTTCCCAGGAAATGTGTTGATTTGCTCAAGCAATGATACCACATCTGAAACCTGGTTAAATTTAAAATATTCCACTGTCATTTGGCACAGGCCAAATAAGAAAGCTGAATGGGGATATGGTGGGAATCACCATGCATGCATCTTTCAAGTCCTTGATGGTGGCACTAATCTCCACCTTCCTTCCAGATATGTGGTATTGCTTCTGATTTACTACTTTTCTAAGGAAAGGCAGTTACAGTGGTTTTCACTCGACCTTTTCCATCATAATAGCCCTCAATCCATAAGTCAGGGAATCAATTTGGGGATTCTTCCAGTTGCCGAGTATGTCTATTCCAACTATACATTTTGGAATTGGAAAAATAACTATGGAATGGGCTCACTGGACCTTCTGTGAGAGGGACCTGCTAAAACTTCATTGATCACATGACTTCCATAAGTCTCTACTCTGACTGATGGATGGCAGTAATATTTTTGGTCTTCTGGAATTAATGTCAATTCAGAGCTAGTGTCTAGTAAACCATGAAATGTCTGATTATTTCCTTTTCCCCAATGCACAGTCACTCTGGCAAAAGGCTGTAGGTCCCTTTGGGGAATACTGAGAGGGTGATTAACAGTTTAAATTTTTATCAGTGTAGCAGGGTCCTTTCCTTCATTAAAGGGGTTCTAGGTCTTTAACTTGTTTCAAGTCTGAACTGATTGAAAGGTCATGGCTCTGTTTTTGGGATTCAAGTTATACTTTTGTTCACTTGACCTAGAACTCTTCTGCTTATTTGGATCTAGTAAGAATTTAGTAGACTGCCCATCTCTTTTATTTCTAGTTACCAAATGCTTTACAAGCCAATGCCGTAGGTCTCTGCAAGTCAGACTATTCTGATTACTGCTTTAACTGTGCTATCCATTGTGGTAGCCACATACATCTTGTCTTTGACAATGAAGTGCTGCGACTTGGCCCCTGCCAAGGAGAGATCTGATCTTCCCCATTGTGTTTAATGATCCAAATTCAGTGGCAGCAGTTCCCACAGTAATAGCTACTTAAAAAAAAGAGTGACACAGAGCTTTTCAGGGATGATGGAGCTGTTTGCATAGATTTATTGCTCACAGTCCTGGTGCAATGTGTATACTCTGGACATTCCTGGGGTAGGTGTGCATGTCTTACATGCTAAATCTACTCTACCATTACAGTTTCTCTAAGCCTTTGGATCCCCTCATCCACATTATACTAGGGTAATTCTGGCATTTCAACTTCAGATAATGTAGGGCACCTTTTGGTCCATGTTTCAGCCAACCAACTGAAGAAATTTTTGGAGCCCTTTCTAACTCCTCAAGCTACAACACTGAAACGAGAATATCTTCTTAGTCAGCCCTTCTGAATAAATTCAGCCTGATCCAATTTTATATTCCTTCCATCATTATCTCACACCCTTAATATCCATTTTCACATATATTCCCCTGATTTCTGTCATATAAATTGGAAAAATCATGCAGTTCTTTTGGATCATAGCACACCTCCTCATGAGTCACACATTGTACCTCACCTTTCATGGTCTGTTGGGACTTCAGTTTAGTTTTTGGTCTAGAAGAAAAGAGGGGTTCGGGGGTGGGTCATGAGAGTAATTAGCTACATCTTGCAAGCCAGGGCTTTCCATTAAAGTTTCACCTGGTGAAACAAAATTAATCTCTTCAGATGGAGGTGTGAAGGTTGTTTCCTCAGGGGGAGATGTTTATAGGTTTATCAGGCACAACAGGGTTAATCTTTTCAAGTGGAGGTAGGATAGCTGTTTCTTCAGGGCAGACCATAGTTTATCGGGCAAAGAAGAATCAGCAGAATTTAGGATTTCAAAGTCCCCACCATCATTATCAGCCCATATGTCCCTGTTCCAATTTTCAAGATCCCATTGCTTGCCTAAATATACCCTCGTTTTAACAGCAGACAGACTTCAAGATTCAGAATTCAATTTATGTTTTAATTTAGCCATTCACACAATAAGACTTTGGGTCTGTTTTTCAGAAATCTCAAGTCTTCAGTTATTAGAAATGAGTTCTTCCAAGGCACACATAGAAACTTTCATTTCCTTCATGGTGCTTGAACTGGGAATTTGAAGCCTTGACCTCATCCCTTTATGGTGCTTGAACTGGGAATTTGAAGCCTTGACCTCACCCCTTTCTTTAACAATTGTGCCCAGTGTACCTAGGATCAACCAACCAACATCATTATAATTTTTTAACTCCACAAAACTCTGTTAAGGTATCAAATACACTGTCATCCAGAGCTTTGCCTCTTATAAGCATTTGAGTAGCAGTATCCAATGGTGATATTTTGTGTATTTCTATTGTCAGTTCAAGCCATGGACTATCAATGCCATCTTGATCACTGGAAATAGAGTCATTAGTGGCTTTCAATATAATCAGATTAGAGAAATAATTCCCCAAACCCCATAACCAACTCAGAAATGGCATCCTTTAGACTCTGTTTCTCAAGAACCACTGTTGGTACTAAAATCGGTATCATCTGGAGTTCTCCAGAGAAACAGACCTGATGTGAAGAATTGGCTCATGTGACTACAGGGATTGGCAAGTCTGATTTCTGTAGGGCAGGTGGCAAGTTGGGAATTCTTATGAAGGTTACAATGAATTCCCCAGGAGAAGCTGTCTGCCTGAAGTAGAGATAGAAATTCTCTCTTTTCTTCTGACTGCTGACATCATCAGGTCTCCCTTTAAGGCCTTAAACTGATTGGATGAGACTTCTCTTATTGTGGAAGGCAACCTCCTTTGCAGATTGTAGATGGAATCATAGATGGAATCAACTGATTAATGATTTAAATCCACAATATACCTTCACAGAAACAGTCAGACAAATGCTTGCTTAATCTAGCTAAGTTGACACATGAACTTAACCATCATAGACAGCACATAGTTAGATCATTTTTACAATCCATTCTACCAATCTCTTCCTTTAAATGGAATGTTTTGATCCATTTTGATTTAATATGGTTATTAATAAGGTAGGACTTACTTTTGTTATTTTGCAAGTTGTTTTCTATGTCTTATACATTTTTGTTCCTCTGAATTTTGTTCCTCATTCCTCCCTTCTTTTATGTGCTAGCTATTTTATAGTGCCTCATTATAATTCCCTTGTTATTTCCATGAAATTATGAATTGTATCATTCATAGTTTTTGAATTAATTTCTTTGTGGTAGCCCTGGGGATTATTTAATATATTAATTTATAGAAATCTAGTTCATATTAATAACAACTTAATTTCAATACAATACAAATCTTTATTCCTATATAGTTCCATCTTTCCTCCTTTATGCTGCTATTCTCACAAATTACATCTTTATACATTGTGTGCCCATTAACATAGATTCATAATTATTGCTCTATACAGTTGTCTTTTTTGTTCTCTCAATTTCTGTATGCTTCCCCTGCTGTACATACATAGCTGTTATTTCTGGCTATTTTTTCATCTTTATTTATTTATTTCAAAGTAGTTTTATTAAGGTATATTCACATCATGTACAATCTATCAAAACTGTATAATCGATGGCTTATAGTATAATCACAATATTATGCATTCATCACCAAAAAAAATTTTTAGAACAATTTCATTACTTCAAAAAGAAAAACTCCACACCCTTTAAAAGTCACCTCTTAATCCCTCTATCCTTTACAGCCCTACATAACCACTAATCTTGTTTCATCTTTATAAATTGATTTATATTTACATATTAAATAAATGGAATCACACAATATATAGAACTTTGTGTCTGGTTTCTTTCACTTAGCATAATATGTTTTTTTTTGAGGGGGTCTGATATTCACATTTTATAGCATTAACATACATTTGTTCAGTTTCAAAAACTGCATCTTATATATGCAATATTACCCATATTCATATTTCACATGAGGTTTTACTATGCTATACAGTCCCATGTTACATTTTTTTAGCTTTCCTTTTAGTAATTTACATGACCTTAGACTCTCCCTTTCAACCACTGTCATACTCATATAATAGCACTGCTAGTTACAAACACTGTGATGTGCTTTCACATTTTCTATTCATTTTCAAAGATTAACACACACCCATTTTACCAATTCTGCACTAGCTAACCCTCAGCTTTCCATTCTCTAAACTCATTCTATTTTCTGGTGACCTATATTCAATTTATTAACTCCATAAGATTACACAATATACTTAGTTCATAATAGCACAATCATACAGTATTTGTCCTTTTGGGTCTGGCTTGATTCACTCAACATAATGTCCTCCAGGTTCATCCATGTTGTTATATCTAATTCATTTTTGAAGGATAGTTTTTGCTAGATGTAGAATTCATAGTTGACAGTCTTTTCCATTGTCCTCTGGCTTCCATGGTTTATGATGAGAAAACGGCCGCTAATGTTATTGAGGATCCCTTGTATATGAAGAGTCACTTCACTCTTACTGCTTTCAAGATTCTCTTTGTGCTTAGTACTCAGAAGTTTGATTATGGTGTACCTAAGTGTGGAACTCTTTGGGCTTGTCCTACTTAGAGTTCATCATGTTTCTTGGAAGTTTAAATTAATGAGCTTTGTTTAAATCAAATTTGGGGAGTTTTCAGCCATTATTTCTTCAAATATTCTTTCTGAAGCCCCTTCTCCTTCTGGAACTACAATTATACATATTTTTGTAGAATTGTTGGTGTCTCACAGGTCTCTGAGGCTCTGTTTATTTTTCATTCTTTTTCCTTTCTGTTACCCAGACTGGATAATCTCAATCGAATTATCATCAAGCTGGCTGATTCTTTCTAAAAATTTTATACTGTAGATTTTTCATTTTATGGCACTGTGCTCCGAAGAGATTTGTGAAACTCATGTTCATTTTTTTTTTCTACATTCAGGTTCTACATATGTCTTTATATAATCTTTAGTTTTCTATATGCCATAGCTTTACAAATTTCTGGATCTTTTTAAATTGTTGATATCTGAAAGGAGAGTTTAAAGGTTTTCCTCTATGATGGTGGGTTTGTTAAAATTTCCCTTTATTTAAATCAGTTTAGCTTTATTTATATTTTTGTAGTATATGATTAGATATATCATGATTAATGACCGTTGCATCTTTTTATAGATTTCACCTTTATCAATATGCAACATTGCAATTCGTCCCTTTCCTAGAATTCTAGTTTTGTGTAGTAACATGGATACATTATATATATATATATATATAATTTTGTACCAAATGTATGTCCTATAAATAATATGTAGCAAGGTTTTTTTCTGTCGAATATGAGAATTTCTGCTGTTGAATAGGTGAGTTTATCCCTTTCCCATTTGTTTCTGGGAAATTTTCTTTTATTATTTCTTTGTAAATTCACCTTCTCCATATTTTTAACTAGAATTTCTGTTAGGTGGATGCTGGAAAGTCTAGCTTTACTGTACATTGCTTTTAACTTTTCTTTCATATGTTAAATCTTTTGACCTTTTATGTTCTCTTCTATGAGCACTTCTTGGATCCACATCCCACCTAATTCTCTTTTTATGTATCTGCTAGTTTTTGAATATATATATGTATATATACATACATACACACACACACACACACACATATATATATCTTTTAAACACTGGTGGTTTTATTTCCAAAGTCTTTAATTAGTTTTCCTCATGGTAGCAGCATCCTCCCCTAGATATCTGAGAACTGTAATTATATATAATATATAATATATAATCTCTTCTGTTTGTTTTATTAAGCCTCATTCCTCAGGTCTTACTCCCTCTCTTAGCTTTGAACTTACTGCCTCTGTCTGGCTTTCCTCTAATATTTCCTGATTCTTACTCATGAACTCATTGTCTTTGTAGAACACGATGTACTCTTGAGTTACATGGGTTAGTGCCTGGCCTTCTGTGTTTGGAGAGCTCCCAGTTATTCCTTGCTCTGCCTCTGTGGACCAGAGCCTATGCTTACTGCTCCCATTTCTGGGTAGACATCGCTGCATCTGCTGCACATGGTGGAGCTGGGGGAAGGCGGAAGGCAATTCACTTCTAGTGTAATTCAACAACCACTTCCCTGTCAGTGTTCTTAGGTCTCTCTCTCAGTCATCTCTGAACTTGGAGCAGTGTTGAAGATGTGTCCTCTCTGTCATCTTGATCCAATCTATTGCCTGAATGGAAACCATTTATGTTTATTTTTTCTTTTCATGCTTTAGGACAGGGGTCTGCAAACTACAGCTTGTGGGTCACCTGTCTTTGTAAATAAAGGTTTGTGTTTTTTCGGTAAATAAAGTTTTATTGAAATACTTTTGTGCTTCTTTGTTTATGTATTGCTTTCATGCTACAACAGCAGAGTTGTGATATTAACCATTTAGTATAAAGCCTAAAATATTTACTCTCTTTCTACAGAGAAAGTTTACTGGCTCCTTGTTTAGGAATTTTTTAATTAACAGGTTTATATTTAAAATTCTCTGATGATCAAATTTATATCAGTGATGAATTTACCAGGATGATGGAAGAGTCACATCTTGTAAAACATTTGCATATTTTCATATATCTGATTTTCTTGCCCTGCCTTGCTTAATGAACAAGCAACTATGGAGAAGGCATCATGTGCTGGTTACAAAGGTAGGGGCTGTGGGCATATTAGAGCACTCAGAAGCTTATTCCTTAACCTTGGGAGCACATGTAATTTAGTTGGAGAGAGAACACTCCTATTAGTCAGAAAACAATACCTAGCAACATTTAGCTAAGATCTGCTTGATATATCACTATCCAAACACATCATGAGAATTCTCAGAAAGGAGAGACATCAAAAGGTCTAATGATTTAGGGGATTTTGATTTGAATACTGAAAAGTGATTGCTTTCATTTTATCCTCAAAATATGTCAGAGGACACATTTAGATATGTGTATCAGAATAATAGGTGTCATTTATTTACCTCATTTAAAAATGCATTTCACCTGTCTTTGTTCTATTAATAAATAACTCTACATTTTTAGATCAATAAATAAATAACTTTTGCAAACTCAAATCTTAGTTTTCACCCTCTTTTTTCCATTCAGTTTGATAAAATTGAAAACCAAAGCATCACTCTTCATGCCTGTAAAGCAGAAAGGTTTGACAACTCAAATAGAAATAGTTAAAACAAGGAGTTACAGGGCTCTGATTCCATGGACAGATGATTGACATTTCATGGAAGGCAGGAGTGGATTCTTAGCTGGATGAAACTTGGGTAGAAATTAGCTGCATAACTAAGAGCCTGAATCTTTTCCTTTTTCTATAGTACAAAGAGAGTGAAAAGGTCATTGCAACGTTTTCAGAGAGTGGCTTCTCTTGGAAAAAGTCCCTGAACATACCATGGAGCGGTGTCAACTGTTACATAAAATGTCCTAGAAATTTTGCAATTTATGAGTTTAATGGCGCACCTGAGGATTACGAGCTTTTTTCCATCCCACCCGTAATAGCCCAGTGACTGATTTAGCAGAGAGGAAGCAAGATGTATAATCCTGATCACCTTCTAACATTTTTCCTGTCTTGCTGACTTCAGAGATTTAGGGGTACACATTTTGCAGGAT
Source organism: Cabassous unicinctus (assembly GCA_029593785.1). Lineage (NCBI taxonomy): Eukaryota > Metazoa > Chordata > Mammalia > Cingulata > Chlamyphoridae > Cabassous > Cabassous unicinctus. The sequence continues at coordinate 24,034 of JAQZBX010003625.1, read as the reverse complement.
TTGAATGAATTTTGGCAATATTTTAGAGTCAGACTCAAGAGCTAAAGAGGAAGAATTGTTCTTAGATAGTTGTAAATACTTCGTTATTTGCAAATGGGATTATATGGGGGATATCAAATGCTTTATTGCTCAGCTGTTTTTCAGTTCAACAATCTGATTATAAACGTGTAAAGGCTTTTTGACATTGCTTTTCCTCACTGTTAACACTATTGGCCTGAGAACTGAGAAACATTGGAGTGATAGTGTGTAGGTTCAATTCTGAATCTATTTCTTAATTTCTCTTTCCAACTATCAGTTTTTTAAAATCTGTAAGTGGGAATGATAATAATGGTACTTTTCTCATAGGATTGTTCTAAAGAAATTTTGAATTAATGATGTGAAACGCTAGACATTTAATTAGCACTCAGTTATATTTGTTATTTTAATATACATATAACTAGTTATCTCTAGTGTATAGAATCACGTAAGAATGACTAAATAGTCATGTAATATTCATGTATGACAATAAAGAATAATCTCTTGTTTGCAGAGCTCACATTACCAATTCTATGGGTCTAATGATGTGGAAACCAACTTTTTTTTTTGAATTTCAGTAATTAGAGTATTTTGCATCGTTCCTTTATTTTTTATGTATTGATCTCTGCGTTGTTCATTTATCCAGTAGATAAAATTCAGAAGAAATAGACGACATAGAGCTATGCAAGTATTTAAGGGTTGTGGTTGCGTCTCCTAGTTACTCACCAGCAGCCCCAGCACTGTCGGAGAAACTGTAGAAAGACAAGTCACGCTTGTTTCTCATTTCAGGTTGCATCTCCAGAGTACTTCTGGAGGAATGGACCTAAAATAAAAATGTATAATGCTGAATTTTGGGTGAATTTTTCTCTAGCATTATTAATCTCTCTTTGTAACCTCGTATTTCATTGATTTTCAGAAACAACACAGTTTGGGTTTCTTGATTTGGCAGATTAATGAGGAAGGATAACTAATGGAAGTTTAAAAGTATCCATTAAATCAATCTGCTTCAATTCCCTTTCATGGCAGATGCAGTTATAAACACTGATACCACAATTTTCTGATCTCTTCCCATACTTAAAAGGACAGTTAAATACCTTGAGTTTATGTAGTTGGTCTCAGATAAGCAAACTATATCTGTGTTATCTGGCTATATCTCTGTATCACTTATTTGCATGACAGTGTTCAAAATTGTTGGTGAATATCAACCACAGAAAGAACACAAGTGAAATGAATGAGCAATTCAAAAAAGGAAAAATAAGAAATGACAAAGTAATATGTTACAAAAGGGCTCAACCTCACATCTAACAAAGAAATGTAAAATGAAGCCAAAATGAGATATCTTTCTGCCTGCTGATTTGGTAAAGAATAGAATATGTGCTTAACATACAGTGTAAACGAGGTCCAAGGAAATGGACACTTCCCACACTCTGTAGTGTGGTGTAAACTCAGACAACTTTTTGGGAACAAGTTGACAACAGGTATAAAAATCTTAGAAAACGTTCTAGGTAGAAATATTCTTTTCTAGAAATTTAGTCTTTGGAAATAATCTGTGGAAAAATGTAGCTATAAGGAAGTTTATTGTAGTTCTTTTTATAATAGAAAAAAATAAATGACATGTCTAGTAATAGGAGATTACTGTCTTGCAATGGAATATTTGTAAATCCATTAAAATTGCATTATTGAAGAATGGAGAATGTTTATGAAATATGAAGGGGAAAATGCAGGCTATAAAATAGCCTTACAGTATGATCACATTTTGGTTAAATTATATAATCACGCACACACATACACACACACTCACACACTCACATTCATACACACACACATTCTGAAAGTATTTATATTGAAATGATAAGTGTTTGTGAATAATGGGAATTTGAGGGATGTAAATTATTTTTTCCTGACTTATCCATATATTTTTTTCAAATTTCTACAATAAGATGCTTTTATTTTAAATAAAAGAATCTATTAAGAATATTTTATGTTTTCATCCAGAAATTCCCAGTCTCTCTGGGCTTAGATTCAGCATGTGAAATACCAGGTTTTAAACACTATGGATAAATCTGATTTTCATAGCAGCTGATTTGCCTGTGAATGGGTTTCAAAAATCTTTTAGTTAATGGCTTGTTTTTCAGCTAAGTCGATTATTTTTCTAAAGCAGTCTGGATGTATTTCTTAGTAAAGATTAACTATTTTAAAAATTCATATTTTCCTTTTGTTGAATAAAACCCATAACAATGATGCAATTATAAGGGATAAATAAAAACCACAGAGGAGCAAACTTGGTTGAGCTTGTTTGAAAACATTTATGAACAAACTCTATATTCAAAGGACTATGGCCAACATTGCTTCTTTCTTGTCCTTGTGGGTGTTCCTGATGTGAATGAAAAAATAGAAAGTCTTAAGAAAGAAAATCCTACTTGCCATCTCATTTAAGCATGTCGATTTCTGGGTTCCAGCCAAATGTTGCTTCTTGAGTATTTGCCAGTATTTCAACATATCACCTGAAATTATTGAGATTAAAAAGATTTCCTGAAAAGATGTTACCTAAAAGCCTGAAGACAATATGTCCTTTCTATGGATAGAAAGAATTTTTAAATCAAGGTGATAAATATCTAACTTTCGAGGTATAATATAAAATGCCACCTCTGACTTATCAATAGTTTCTGGCTAGTGCTTCCACAAAACACAAAGCATGTATTTTCTACCCACAATTGAAACCATTTTAAAAGAGCTTTTTTAATGCAGTGAATTTATGTGAAATTTCTGTAAGCCATTTGTAGAGACAGCCATGAAAATCCTAAACATTGTATATATTGGATTTTTCCCCCTTCTTTCAGAAGGATTCTCTTTAGGTTAATATTAGAAAATTGGGACAATTTATTCTTGAGGGATAGTGAAATAGCTAAAGGAGATACTGGATATCAGGCCATATCATGTGGCCTTCTGAGGGTGGAAGAAACTAGAAACAAGTTTTACATTATTCTTATTCCTTGAGACAACCCTCAGAACACAGGCTCTGAAATTGTCCAGGTAGAACCTTCCTTGTGAGGAGACCACCAAAAGACCAGCTGTCCCCTGTAGCTCCATTTCATTGTGATTCACTAAGGTTAACAGAACTTCCAGAAGTTTCTGTCTGGTGGCTCAGAATATAAACATGTGCTAATACCCAGTTCTTTGTCCTCACTCTCAGACTCCTCTGAGTGACTCATTCTGAAAGTCCAGGTGTGGAAGGGAGAGGGACATGAAGGAAAAAGTTAGGCTTAGAATTTATGTTTGTCTAATGGTACATGTTCCAAACTATTTTTGGACTGTTTTAAAAGTGGGCTGCACAGATATTCATCTCTGTGGCCATATGTCTGAAGCATTTCATCACTGGGGAACAGCTGAAAGTAGTTGATGGTGGTTCATGTAGTCCACGTCAGGTGTTATAAGTGTGGTCAGAAGAGGGACATATGTCTGAGGTTCGTGGGGCCATGATGAGAAATGCCTGTGCCTCCTGTTACCTATCTTTGGACTTGGTTGCATGACTGCAATTGCTCAATTCCAGGTAAGTTTATTCTCCAAAAGTAAGGGTTGGATGGATGGTAAGGATTAACTTGAGCTAGGACATGAGGCCAGTTGCAGTTTTTATGGGATCATCCTGTGTCACCTGTTTACCTTTTATTTACCTTTTATTTGTTAAAGCATTATACCCCAGTAAATTACTTTTCCAGATTGTGTTTTCCCCAAAGTATAAGTTCATGCAAAAGAATATCCAAAGTAAAAGAGAAATATAGTACTGTGCCTAGGAGAGAGATCACAATTGCTGAATTCATTTCTTTTTTTCATCAAGATCCAAGCATCTCCCTATAGGAGAAAACCTCTTATTCCATATAATTAAGACTAGTAGTTAGTTGGCTAATCCAAATATTTGATTAACTTTTCGGGGTGGTCATGAATCTGAGGCATACATACCTTTAACATTTTTGTTTTAACTTAAAGCATACAGCCATGAGCTCATGCACTAATCTTTTTGATGTAAGGCCAACATTTTACTATGAATGTGTGGTAGTTGGTTTGAGTTCTGCTTTGCCTTTCTTGCAAAAACCACACCCGTAATATATCTTTTGCAATTTCCGGTCTGGGTTTCTTTAAAGCATAGCAAGAATTTAAAGATATATGCAAAGATATCTGAGTGCAGAATCATCTTCTATTTATTTTTTTTACAATGCATACCCCATCCTAACTTTGTCTTGGCTGCACCTAATTCATCTTAGCAACTCATCTTTATTAAGGCTTTTCAAAGCATTCGACTGAGTTTTTATAGATACAATGGTCTCTTTCTTTTTCCGCTCCCATTTCATCAGTTTGTGGAAAGCTTAATTAAACTTAATAATGATTACAACTGGCATAAACTCTTTGGGAATAAACACAACTGATACTTGGGAGGCATACAAATGTATCGGTGCATGGAGAGGGCCCTCAGGCGTTGGAGAATAAGCCTGCTGGGACCTGAGTATTCCACACCTATGGACATCAGTGAGTCTGTTTCAAAAGCATGGTAGGAATTAGTGATCCTGGGTGAGGCCCTTAAGTAAGTGGCAGTTGAGATGGTGTATCACTCAGGATAGGTTAGATAATGCTGCAGTAAGAAGGGATTCCCGAGTCTTCATGGTGTACAGAAATATGTTCTACGGTCTTCTCATATGATGTGTCCATCCTGGCTGAGATTTTTGCCATGGGGCCCAGGCCCAAGCTGCAGGCACATATGAGTGAATAGAACACTCACTCTTCAAGTTCCATTGGCCAAAGTAAGTCAACAACCACATCTAGCTTTACGGGGACAAGGAAAGACAATGCTACCCTGTGCCTAGAAGGAAGAAAGAAGGACATCTTTTGTTAATGGCTGTAATGACTTCCATGGGTTGCTTTTATTTTAATTCTGAACAATAATAATTCTTTCTTTCAATGTTCCTACCATCACTATTCTGACTGCTTTATAGCATAACCTCAATTCATCCTTTAAACAGCCGTATGAGGTTAGTACTATTATAAACACTTTACAGATGAGGAAATGAAACATACAGAGGATAAATGCTTGCCAAAGAGCGACTGCACAGCAGAAATCAGGATTTGAGCTGGTAGTTTGTTGCCAGTTCTGGACACTTAGCCTCAGCTGCCTCTTTGAAGGCAGCAGAATGGAGCAAGTAAACCAACATTTGAGGAGGCGTTAGAGTCAGCGCGATGGACTTAGCTTTTTCACCAAAAATTCTAACATTTTCTCTGTAAAATGAGACTAGTATTGTTTTTGTTCTACTGTTTACCTGTAGATGGTTTTTAGTTTTTAGTTGTTTTTTTTTAGGTTCTGGGGCCGGGGATTGAACCCAGGACCTCAACTGCTTGAGCCACATCTGCTCCCCTACCTGTTTTTTTTTTTTTTTTTAAAGATTTATTATTTTATTTATTTCTCCCCCCACCTCCACCCTCATTTTGTGCTCGCTGTCTGCTCTCTGTGTGTTCTTCTGTGCCTGCCTGTCTTCCTTTTAGGTGGCACCGGGAACTGATCCTGGGACCTTCTGGAGTGGGAGAGAGGTGCTCAATCTCTTGTGCCACCTCAGCTCCCTGGTCTGCTGCGTCTCTCATTGTCTCTCCTGTGTCTCTTTTTGTTTTGTCATCTTGCTTCGCCAGCTTTCTGCATGGGCCAGCACTCTTGCATGGACCAGCACTCCACGTGGGCCAGCTGTCCGCTCAGGCCAGCTTGCCTTTCACCAAGAGGCTCCAGAAATCGAACCCTGGACCTCCTATATGGTAGACAGGAGCCCAATTGCTTGAGCCACATCTGTTTCTCCGGCTAGATGGTTTTAAGAGCCATTTCTTTTCTAGTTTCAACTAGTGTGCTACTTTTGTATGGACCAGCCTACCCCACACCCTAGACCTGTGCCATTCAATAGAATAGCCATGGGTCACATGTACCATGCATGCACTTGAAATATGGCTAGTCCAAAATGAGATGGCTTGTAAGCATAAAATATACACAGGGATTTCCAAGACTTGGTATGAAAAAAATAATGTAATATCTCTCACCAATAATTTTTCACATTGCTTATGTGTTAAAATGGTAAGAGTTTGGATATATTGGTTAAAATAAAATAAATTATTAATATAAATTTCACCTCTTTTTAAAAATGTTTTAAAAAACTCAAAGTCACATATGTGGCTTACATTGTATTCTTTTGGGCAGCAATGCCCAAGAATCTTAAGTTGGAATGAGAGATGGATTGGACTGACATCAGTCAGCAATTTATATTTTCTACCTAGAGTTGAGAACACATAAACATCTTAGTGAACAAGTAAAATCTCTAATCAAAATTCTCAAGGGAAAATAAGAATTACATTGCATTATCCCTAAAAGGCTACAACATATTGAAATATAAATATTATATATTTATTTAGCAGTATGCCTCATGCAAGGTCATTTTTTTTAACCTGTTTTAAATGAATTCATGAACTCTGAGCTCATTTTCACTTGTTAAGTAATTCAGCAAACATTTGCTAAGAGTCTAAGTGCTTCTGTATGCTAGAAGTGGGAGCTGCAACCATATAGGAGATACAGCCTTTGCATCAGAAACTGAAAAAAACTGGCTAACACACAAAAAAGATGTTGTTTCTATGCTGTAACACATGCAATAAAAAGTGCTGCTTTCTTTAACTTTAAAAATAATTTGTGCTGAGGTGCTGAAGTTCCTGCCGGGTATGTATACATAGGAGTCCATTCCGTGCTGGATGGGGATCCAATCCCTCATAATCAGCCCAGCAAATTCTTGGTCCTCCCAGATGAGTGCTGAGCCTCTAACTGCTCATTGGGTCCAGCCTTATCTTTGCTATTTCTTTACAAGAATGATAATTAGTTGGCAAACCAAATAGAGCATAGAGAATACTTTAACAAGAAGCTTCTCTCTTGCCCCTTGTCCCCACCAAAAACATGCTTCTATTACATGGAGGCTCAAAATGATGTCAATGACATAGTCCTATGCCTGACAGCCTGGTGAGGGGTAAAACAGGACAGGGCAGTCAGCTGCATGGATTTGCTGTGTAACTTTGGGGAACTTACATAACCTCTCTAGGCTCAGGTGCTGTGGTCAGCTGGGACCCTACCTGGTCCATGAACTAGCTCATCAGAATCACCAGGGAGGCTTCAAGACTCCACTTCCAGACAGTCTGATGCATTAGACTTGAGCAAGGCCCAGGGAATATGTGCTTTATAAATATCTCCAGGAGATTCTGAGTGCCTCCTACTTCCTCCTGTAGGGATTGAAAACCCTTAGACTAAATTCATGATTTCCACAATTTTTTGTCCATGACCCCCAGTAAGAAATACATTTTACTGTTGAGATCTGGTATGTGCACATGCATAACTGAAACAGAAGTATCTAAACAATATTTACTTTTCATAATGGGTAATGCTCTCTAAGTTCTGTTACTTTCTATTTCGATTTTTCTTCCATCTTATTAAAAAAAAAATTTTTTTTTGTGACCCAGAAATTGATCACACAATGTATTAATGGTTTGCAGTCTGCCAATTGAAAAAACAAAACGGGAAAATATGGTTCTTTCATCTCTAAGAGATTCAATCAAACTTGGAAATCAGAGATTAAAAACTTTGATTTCAGAGATGATTACTTTCTACTTTGGGATTTTTATCTTGAAAATCATCCCTTTGATGGAAAATGTCCAATAAATCTGTCCCAATTCTATTTATTGTGACAGCAATATCTCCTAGATTGTAATGTATATAATGTTCTTGATGACTTAATTTGGTGATAAATGGTGAAAGTCAGGAAGAATTCAGTGGAAATCTGTGTAGAGTGCACCAAATCTGGGGAGGCAGAAAACTGTTCCACCCACAGCAGCCTCTTCTTCCCCTGAATTCTCCAACTTCCATTTGATTTCTTGGCACCTTCCTTGTTTACCCCTGGCCTTTGTCTCCAATTAGTAATCTTTTCTTTCAGCTAAAGAAATAAGGACAAATCTTTCAGATTCATCGGTGCTGGGCTCCCCAGATGGTCAGAGAGTTGGCTGCAGTCATTTCATTCCCCAGTGGCTCTCTCTGCCTTCTCACTTCTTCTTGGGAGAAAATGGGGAGCTTCTGGGGGCAGCCTGCACTGGAGGGAAGGATCCTGCCTTTTATCATGGCAGCACCTTATTTTATAAGGATGTCCAGGAACTCATTGGACCCTCAGGCTCTATGGTGGAGGGTGAGAGTGCTTTGCCCCTGCAAAGCTAAATGGTAACTCTGGCCCTTGTCTTCAGGTTTTGGGTTCTGGCTGCATGTGGAATTCACCAGCTGTTCCTTTAACCCTGCTCACACTGTCCATCTTTTGGATAAATCTGTTAGTTCTTCAGACCACACAAGTGAAAAGGGTACTTGCAAATAACTCCTCTGCCCTCTGACTTCACTTTAACAGCCCTCCAAGGAAATAAGGTCGCAAGTTCACTGATGGCAGGAAAGACCCACTGGTGGCCTGAGTGATCCCCCACATTTACTGTACCAGTCCTAATTCATGAGGAAACTACAGTGCCTTTAGAGCTCAATGACTTTCCCATGTGTTTGATATTTTTAGTTCTAAGCACTGTCTTCAGTGCTCCTCCAACATGTGTTTGAGAATGACCCAGCGGTCTCATATTAAGATAATTGTTTTAACTGCTGTTTTGAAACACCATGGCGCTGCACCAAGAAACTTCCTATTCAGTAACCTGCACAGTTGGTTAAATAAAAATTGATCCCTAGTTAATCAAATGAATCTAATAAGTTGTAGATAAATACATGATTTCATCACCTACAGTATGAGTACCCAAAGGGAAATAAGTGACCTCACTCAAGGTGTTGATACTCCCTGTAATAAATGGATCAGCTATACGCTTGAGCTAAGCGATCAATGATCTCACAAGGCTTGCTGCTACAATCAACTGAAACAATACCAGTCCAAGAACGCGGGAAGGGAAACGCTACCCAGAGCGAGCAGGACGACCCGGAATATGTCTTAACAGACTCAAACATAAATTTAGCCTCTATAAATCTCATTGCTTGTTGCTTTACTGACATATATATCCTGCCAAAATATTACATTCTTGAAAGGGCTGTATAAGTAGATTAAATGGTTTCTGTCCTCGAGAATGTGGAAGCCTTTATTTGTTTTGTTAAGAGTCTTTTAAATATCCTTAGGTTATGTGTCCAACAGATGTCCAGGGTAAAATGCTCCTGACCCATTTAAACATTTCTTAGCTTGAATCGAGGTCCACTTTCAGCAGCTTGTGTACAGTTTGACTCACTGGCCAGCACCTGACAAAACTGAGAGTCTGGTAATGCTAGGCTTTAATGGCTCTATGGTGTGACTTTTAATGGCAGGGCTGAGGAAACTAAGATAAATTAAAACCTAATTGGGTACGTTAACAGTTTTAGCAGTCTGCACATATGGATCCCAGGAGAACACTTTAAAAGATGTTACAGTTAGCTCCTGTTGCAGCGTTTAGCTGCAGAATGTGAACTAAACAGTTGTCTTTCCAATCCATTGCTCAAGGTTGAGTTTGCTTTTTATTTTGAATGTAATATTCACTGAGTGTGAATGTCACATGTACTTGTCTGCCCCCGACTAGTTCAGTACATGACAAGAGGGCTTAGGATACAAATGCTCCAACACGAAATCCACAGAACATTCATCAGAGAGGGGAAATTCCTTAAGGCTTAAGGTGATTTGCTCCATGTCAGAAGGGCAGGAATTTCAAGGAGTCTCAGTTGCCTTGAAGTCCTCCATTGCTTCCTTGCTGTCCGAAAGGCCCAAACTCGCCAGCTCTGTTTGTTTTGTAACTTGAGATCACCTGTCAGGGGGAAAAAAAACAACCTCCCTGGGTGCCTTACAATGAAAACAAAATTAATTCTACTTGGGTCTTCAACCAACTCTAGCCCCCATGGTTTTTCTCTCTTAATCATTCTTCAGCAATATCTTTGCCCCATTCCTTTGGTCACTGACGTGGAGTGAGGTAGAGAAGACAGATGCTTGGATATAGCTTTGCCCGTAGGCTTCTAAATGAATTCCTTTAACCTTTGAGCAAAAGTTTAATATCAACTGGGCAGAACTGCGCCTAGAGAGGACCTGAGAAAGAACTTGAAGAAGATATCCTCTTTTCCTGCATAAAAAGAGAGAACCGAAGAAATTACTTATTAGTGTGTTTAAAGATTCCTAATGCAGCTTTTCCATGGCCAATAGAATCAACTTGCAAATCTTGTAAAAGACTCTTGACACTGGCTGAGCCAGGTTTTCACTACTTTTGAAATTTTCCTAATTAAAAGTTGTCTGAGTTTCTCCTCTTTTGACTTGCCCAAAGATGTGAGGACAAGAGGAGTGAAGTAATTTTTTTAAACTGGTTTGAGTCGACTTTGGACCCTGTAGATAGCACAGTGCTGGGGACTGAGTCACGCCTTACTCTGTGTTCCTGCGAGTGGGAGCCTATGTGTAAACAGGACTTCTGAAGATGCTATTACTAGGTAAGGCATGGGCTCATGTGTGAATAGGGTCTCCAAAGATTCTACTAAGGCCCACATTGAATTGGGTGGGTCTTAATCAAAGACTGCGGGCCTTAGAAGACAGAGGAGATTCAGACCCAGTCAGTAGAAGCCAGGAGGCAGCGGAAATCACTGGAGGAGACTCAGGGAAGAGAGAGCGATGGCCATGCAATGGAGGACTGCCGGGCCAAAACGGCCTTTGGAGGAAGCGAGCCCTGCCAAAACCTTGATGTTGGACTTCCTGCCTCCAAAACCATGAGAAATAAATTCCTGTTGTTTAAGCCAATGCATTGTGCAGTATTTGTCAAAGCAGCCCTGGCTCACTAAAACACACAGCAATACTGTGCACTTAAAGAGATTCTTAAATCTCTTTTATAAAATACAAATGAAGTACATGTCACTACAACTGAGTGTAATTAACTAGAATTGTCTAAATGTGTGAAAAACCATTCCTATGATCACTTTCCACTCCCTACTTCTTTGGCCAAACTGAAATCCTCTGGTTGGGTAGCTAGGTGTGCAATTCTCCAAAACTGCTGTATCTTTGATTTATACAATCTATGAATCATAGATAAGCTTATACATTTGGCTCTCAGAGATGAGAAACTATTAGATGAATCTATTGAAACTAGTGGTTTCTATTTCAGATATGTATATTTTGCATAGATTTATTGCATATCATTGCATAAAATATTAACTTGGACATACCTGAAAATAGCCCTTCCTTCTCCTTTTCCTAATGCATGCAAACATAAAGATGATAGGGCATGCAAGCACACAGGCATGCACAATTCACACACCTCTTTTTGGCTCAAGCGGAAAGAAATTCCCATTGAATATTGGGATATAGTACAAATATATAGACATTTGTTTGAATTTCACCAAAGGCTGAAATTTGATCCCCTCAATTAATACTGTCTAAGAAATCACCTAAGGGTACCCAATGAATCTGCTTCCTGAAGATTTTATTATTGCTTGTTAGCAGGAGGAGATCTCTATCTTAGTCAATGTGCAACCCAGCTCTATGAGTTTGGATGAATATCTTTATGGAGAAAGGTAGCTGAAACTTGCAGCCCCAAATATCTTGTGTTTTCTTTACAAAGGGTAGGGAAATTGCTTCCCTTTTAAACACAGACCAAGTGTGGACACCTAGCCTTTCCATTAGTACTCCAAAGCAATGATGAGACAGGCTGATACCTTTAAATAGGACCGCTACATTTAGGGGATAACACAAAAAAAATAAATGTAGAAAGTAACTTGAAACAAGACAAACCTGGCATAAAAGATATGACTTGTTTCTAAGCCTGTTCCTTCCTTATGAGATCTGGGAAAAAAGAGCCCCTCCTTTTAAGATCCTCTGCTCACTCTTCCCCCACTACAAGTGGACCCCTCCCCTTTGTAAGGAAGAGTCCCACAGGATATATATCTACCAAAGAACTATCTCTGCCTAGTTAATAGCTATTTTTGTGTGACCAGCTAATGAGAAAGTTCATTTAAGTGGTTGATTTAACCTCTCCAGTTTTAAAATGTGAAATGGCACAGTCTGAATAGGTATGAATTAGAATAAGGTCTAAACTGGTTTGAAAGAAAGCCTTGGATTTCAAGTGGACAGTGCTAAGATCAAAGAATGTCAGAGGCAAAATAATGTTAGAGATTTAACTTGGACCATGTACATTCCTTCTCGTCTGTGTGCACGTGTGTGTGTGTATGTGTGTGTTGAAAGGAGATGGGGTGAAGAGGATCAGACTCTCATGTAGATTTTTGGTAACATATATTTCTCCCCAAATCTTCATTTATCTGCCTCTCTATCCCTCACTGCGTTAAGAATTACTGATGAAATGAGGCAGTTGCTAATAGGACTACGGTATTGATGCAAGATATGTCTCTTGGGGAATAAAAAAAGTCAGGAACCATTGCATGCCATCACCTTGAGGAAAAGCTGGTGCCTGGAGAAGCTAAACGAGTCTTCCAAGGTGCCACAGTTCTTCTTCCAGGCACCTTCCCATTCCGTCACATTTCCAGGATTGACGTTTGTTAACCTTTTCTGCTTTGGGGCTCAGCCCCATGGTCACATCCATAGCCAGAAGTGAATTCTCACTTTGAGGCATTAACATATATATTTCATCATACCAAAGAAAACACATCATAAAGTGGATCCTTTTTTCCGCAAATGCATTTTCTCCCCATATTTTAGTAAGGTCTGTGTGGATGACAGTTTCTAATAAAATTTACCCTTGCTCAGAAGAGAAAGTCTAGAAACATTGACCTTTCCATCACACTGGACAATTGCGCTATTTACTCTGGCTTCAGGCGACACTTAGGCGTGGAGTCCTCTCTTTTCACTTGCCTGTGTTTGGGTGAGGTAACTTGGAGGCAGTGACTCAGAATTGTGTGGAGTTACTTAGTATAACAACTTTTCTGGGGCTTAGGAAGACCACTTAACATTTTCCAGAAAGGACGAGAAAACCTAAGTTTCATGGGAAATTTTAAGAGTGAATGCTCTATACATTTGGGTCATGGAAAACTGTGTACAGATAACATCCATTATTTTTTATTTTCTTTTTATCATTGGAAATAATGCAGCAATTTATTGGTTGTGCATTTGGTGACCTCTTTTATTAATAGCTTTTTAAAATTTATTTATTGAAGAGCACTTTCCCACCTGTTCTTGACTCTGATTGGGTCATGATGGATCAATGGGTGAACTGTTTCCCTCTTCCCTGAACATTGGCCTCCTACTTGCCTTTTTGCCTCCAATCCACCCTTTCCCTGTAGCTAGAAGCTTCTTTCTGAAATGATAATGCATAATCAGCTTCTCTCTTGCTTTAAGCCATCATTGACCCTCCCCACATTGATTGTAGCCTAGACGCAAGCTTATATCATGGCTCATGAGGCTCTGTGGGACCCAGCATCCACCTGCACGTCTGGCCTTGTTGGAGCTGTTCTCCTCTCATGCTCTGTGAGCCAGCCTTTCCCAACTGCTTGGACTTGTTGCTTTCTCTTTGGAACTTTGCCTGCAGTGCTCTTTCCCCGCTGAGCCTGGCTGTCATAGATTGCTTTGCTGGTTCCAACTCTTTTCCCTTCCTTTCATCCACATCCTTGCATCCACATCCTTGCAATGGCTTCATCATAGGCCAAGTATATTTCCCAGGCTCTTGACTTTGGTCTCAATCCTGTGACTTGCTCTGACTAATCCTACATGGATGGAAATGACCACGTGCTTGCTCCTAGACTAGGCCTCAAGATGCCTTGCAGGTTTCTACTTTATCTCTTGCACCACGAGAAGAATTTCTCTTGGGTGGCTGCTGCTCCCTCAGCCTGGACTCCAGAATGAACCCATGTGGAGTAGACCTGAGCCCAAACCTTAGGAAGGAGCCAAGACCAATCTGATCTATAGCTTAAAGCAGAGATGCCCAGCAGAACCCAACCTACTACAGCAGACCAGCTGACCCCTAGCCAACCTGTGGACTCATGAGCAATAATAAGTCATTGGTGGGCCATTACACAGTCAAAGCTTATGGAGATGTTGGCTGATGGTGACTTAGACTTAGGTCATAGCTGGTCACCTCATCTCTTCTAGGAGCCTGTGATGCTCGACACTCAGAAGTGTTCCAACAGAAGACTTACTCACTTCTATTGTGTCTTTCCTGCAGATCCCATAATAGCACAGACCTCACTAGTGTTATTTACCACGGCGTCCCTGGACACAGGTTCTTCATTCACTCCGCAAACCTCTACTGAAGATCTACCAAGTAGTAAAAGAGAAAACAAAGTAGTAAAACATGAAAATAAAGGAAAAGGGAGTTCTGGAGAAGTGCTGTAGGGCAGGAAGAAAGACAATGAGCAGGTGTGCATTGATATAGAGATTTTGTGGCTGTGAACATGTGCAACTTCTTTTTCTCATTGCATCTATTTTCTCACTTAAATAGAAAAGCACAGTCAACAGTGCCCTGCTTTACAGGTATATGTTGAATGGGTGAGTAAGTGAGTTTAATATATAATGCAAAGTGTATTTGTACAGTTTGAAATTGAAATAATTAAGAGATAATGAGAGGTTAGCCCACTGAGTTTAGCAAGAACATAAGTAAATAGCCATGCACTTGTAGCTAATCAGTACATTTACAGAAAAGTTCCATGACAGGTAGAAGAAGCAGAAAGTGGGACAATGTTAAAATACATGGGAAATTTGTTTTATACATATCTTTGGAGCCAATTTATTCTAAATTAGAATGTCTTGGTTTCAAGAAAGAGAAACCCTCTTGGATCTGTTCAGGAATACATAGTGGGGGATGGTTGAAAAGGCTGCCTGGAGAACTCATTGAAGCAGGCAGTCCTCTGGAAGCTAGGCAGTGGAGCTTTCAAAAATCCAGGCAGATGCTGTCTCCTCTTCTCTCTCCCAGGGGCCCATGAGCTGGCTCTCAACTGCCTCTCTGCTCATCTCACTTAATCATTCCCCTTTCTTGCAACCAGTTTCCTTTGTTCACATATAAGGCCCAACACAGGCATGGAAGCCCCAAGTCGGCAAGACCCTTGTTTTCTACTACTGCCTGGTCATGTTGCCTGTGTCTCTTCCTTCTTGAGAGAGAGAGAAGCAGTGGCTCAACTCAGTCTATGAATTGTTCTTTTGTGTGTCAGAGGACCATACTGATCCAACTAGTTATTGTAAAGAGGCTGGGTGGGGGTCCTACAACTGAGTGGTAGATTGGGAGCTACAAGTGGGCCAATCTTAGATTGACTGGCCTGTCTGGGCTCTGGAATACCCGCAATTTTGTGCACTTTCACAGATCTCATGAAGTTATAGGGAATGCTAATTTTACCATAAATTGGCAGTTTTTATGTCCCATTTTATGTCTACTAAGTTGATCTTTTACTTCCCATATTTTGTCTACATACCAATTTTGTGCATAAGACAATTGGATGAAAAGAAGTTTATATCTGACTGCTGGCCTGACACGAGGACACGTCTGTCCAGGTACCAACAGAAGGTCATCTGTACTGTCATGAGTTTAAGGACATAATGTTTTCAGGCTCCTAAGTCAAAGTATGGAAACACAATGCAATCTGAAATTCAAAGACTTGCATTCAAGTTTTCATAATGCTGAGTGAAAATACTACTAACCTGGCAAGGCCCACATTTTCTCAGAACCTCAGTTTCCAAAGTGGTAAAAGAAAACAAGCAACACCAAGTAGAATCCCTCTAAGACTTAAATGATGCAATGAATACAAACATTTGGTAAACGTTTTGGTAAAGTGCAATATAAATGTTATTGAATTGCAGATGAGGATACTGCCTCTGCTAACCAGCAAGACTTTGCTCACAAACCAGTAGGAATCCTTGCATGCATGCCTGGAAAGAGCTCATCATGAGACACATATATTCTAAGAGCAGGGATATGTCTTTATATTTTCTTAAAATTTTATACTTGTGAATAAGTCAGAATCCACAGAGAAGAAATAATCAGTATTTTAATAAAAGATTGAAACAGGCAATTTAAGGTCTTTGGTATTTTATAATATTTGAGAAATGCTTTTGGCTACTTGAAAATGATGTTGCATATGATCGAATATATAGATTTTTTTTTTTTGCCCTAAGTATTTTGTGCTTAATAGCAAAATTTCTTTTGTCTACATGTGCTGGAGAATGTGGAGTTACGAGAAAAGAAAAAAATATCCACATCTGCATTTGGAGTTCAGCTATATTCATGTATGCTTGGCAATGGGAGGGAGGCCCCAAACAAGCCAAATCTTATGAAGGGATGGCAAGAGCTCTGAAAGAAAATTCACCAATAGAAAGGAATTTGGCAAGTTCAGCCAGACTCAACTATAGGCAGTATATTTGTTCCAAGACTTCGTCATAGCTAACATGGGATCTGAGTCACCCAGTGACCCAGGTGGCATACAAGTGCCCTGGGGATAAAGGGACTGTCTATGTGAATTGAAAAAGCCATCTCAGTCAACTCTGCAACTCTTTGGGGCCCAAAGGGATCCTGCTATGGGGCCCCAGAGTGCAACATAGAGGAGGAAACATTCCCTAGTCTACTGGACAAGATGGTGCTAAGCCACCATGATGGCAGGAATCCAGAGAAGCTGGTGACCATGTACATCTTCAGGGATTTATACTTCATTGGGAACATTCTAGTGACAGTGAGGAACAAATTTTCAAGCCTATTTTAGACAGAGGGACTGTTGATGTTTATAAACAGGTGGAGGCTTAAAGTTCAGAAAAGTTGACTATCATTAACGATGCGTCCTCAGGTGTGCCCTGGAAGCTGGTGAGATGAATGCATATTTGGATTGCATTAGAATTTCAGTTGCAAATAGCCAAAGGAAAAAAAACAAAACAAACAAACAAACAAACAAACTGAAATGTTACTCTATTTATTTATTTTTGTTAGAAAAGATGTAGGTTTACAGAAAAATCATACTTAAAAAGTTTCCAATATCACCCTATTATTAACACCTTGTAGTAGTGTGGCAAATTTGGTACAATTCATAAAGTAACATTTTTATTATGGTACTCTTAGCTATTGTTCACTGTTTACAACAGAGCTCACTGTGCTGTACAGTCCTATGTTGTTGCTGTGTTTAAAGATACTATCTTGAATGGGGGAAAAACGTCCTCTTTCTCCCAAGCTTACATTTCTTAGTCAGGATGTGTGGATGCCCAGAGGCACTCCTGGGGCCATGGGGACGCTCTGCAGACAGAGGTTTGGAAAGTCATGAGGCCAAGTCTTGCAGGGGAAGGTTTCCCACCCCGAGCGACAGGGAGCTCGAAGTCAGCAGTGAGGTCAGCACACCACTGCCATGAAAAAGATTGAAGCCACCCTAGAGAGTATGGCTGGAAGTTCAGGCAGCAGGAGAGGTGAGGTGGTTTCTCTAAAGGTGGCCAATCCAAGGCCTTGTGAGGTAACCCAAGACAGAGAAGAGCAGTCAGGACTCAGGGATTGGGAAAGGAAAGAGGTTCAACCCAAGAGGACACCCGGCAGGCCCAGCTGTGCTGTGATGGTGAGCGAGAGGTGTAACAGACCCCCATGCCCACATTGCCCCAATGCACACCGCTTCCATAGCAAGTGGGATGAATTCTTCCTGCAGGTGTCTGCTTGTGCATGGGGCAGCCAGGAAGTTCTGGGCAGTTAACTCCTCCAGAAGAAAGCTTCAGCCAGTGATGCAGGGGGTGGGTGATTAAATACAGTGGTAAGCAGAGTGATGTGCACCCTTTCCGCCCCTCTCCCCCATCCCCAAGAACCTATGAATGTGTTATGGAACATGGTAACAGGGAATTAAGATTGCATATGGAATTAAGGTTGCTAATCAGCTGACTTTCACAAAAGGAGGTAACTCTGCCTTATCCAAGTGGGCCCTATGTCATCACCAAGAGCCTTAAAAGTGGAAGAGGGAGGCAGGACAGCCGGTGTCAGTGTGAGGAAAACTCAACTGGCCATTGGTGACTTTGAAAATCTGAGGGGGCCATGAGCCAAGGAATGCGGCAGCTTCTAGGATCTGGAAAAGGCAAAGGAACAGATTCTGTCCCAGAGCCTCCAGAAGGAACACAATCTGCCAATGTCTTGATTTTAGGCCAGTGAAACCTATTTTGGACTTCTGCCCTCCAGAACTATAAGGTAATAAATTTGTATTAAGTTACTAAGTTTGTGGTAATTTGTTCTGGCAGCAAGAGGAAACTAATGCAAACACTATCCCCAGCTTTCTTACTCTTAGGGTGGGACAACTCTGAGGCATTTTCCAGATTAAGCCTCAAAGGACCCCAAAGGGACAGAATCCCCACTGCCCATTGCAATAAACTGCTTCTTAACCCACCCTGTAATGGCTTTTCCCCTTCACTGTCTCGTCCCCACTCCCCTTCCATGCTCCCTGGGATCACTTTCCAGATAAACTCCTTGCACCCACATCCTTGCCTCAGGGTCTGCTTCTAGCAGAATCCAAACTAAGGGAAGGGGCATAAATATGAGTCAAAAATTCTGGGCAAAAGTTCTGCTTAAAAGACTGCAAGACTTTGGGATGGTTGTGGGTGGTTTCTGCCTGCCCTGTATCATTTCACTTTATTCTGATATCAGCACCTCAGCTTTCTTTAGGGGCACCCATGCCAAACTGTGTATGTCTCCAGGCCTTGACATACCCAGGCTTGGTGCATATACATTCTCTGGATCTCGGTGATTGGCTTCAAGTAAGGGCAGGTAGGACCTTGGCACAAATAATTTTCTCTTGTCTCTGGGGCTGCTTGGTTGTGTGGATCTGAGCCAGGAGTTTCTAGAAGCTATGTGGACCCTCAGAGGAAAGGACTTGGGAATGAAGCTGGCAGGGCAGAAAGGAGGGCAAGAGAGGGAGAGTGAGAGTGAAAAGGTGGAACTCTATGGTTTCATTGGGACCCTGGGTGAAGCCATGCCTGATGCAAGAGCTACCTCTGGACTTTGCAGAACTTTCCATGAGACAACAAAACCCTTTTTATTCCTATTTAAATCCATTTGAGTTTGGGTTTCTGTCACTTACACCCAAAAGAGTCCTAACTAATACAGACTTGATCAGATTTCAGGTCCTCACAGGGGACCCGTGTCCATCAACAAAATGTGTTTCACCAAGTGGGTGGCATTGGGGCTGACTTATTGAGCCTAATGGGTTGTGCCCTGCGAAGTTGTCCAGGGTGGGACCAACCCAGTCAATGGATGCAAGGAGCTCACCTCCTGCAGTGGGAAAGTGAGGGGTGGAGAATCTGGAAAGATCCTCCACCATACGAGGTGGTGCTAGCAGCCTGGCGTCTAGAGAACAAAAGTTTGAGGCTAGTAAGTTACACACCATACTGCCCAGTCTCCTGTGAGCAGGAGCAGCAGTCTTAAGTGGGCCTTAGAAGGAGCCAAATTTGGACAATAGGCATAGCTAGAATAATGCATTTTTAATGATGGAAGGGAGGAACAACTCAAATGACTGCTGGCATCATCAGAAGCAACGGAGACCAGAAGACAGTTAAACAACATCTTCAAAGTGCTGGAAGGTAAACAAAACTATCAAAGCA
The DNA here is from genome assembly GCA_029593785.1 of Cabassous unicinctus. Lineage (NCBI taxonomy): Eukaryota > Metazoa > Chordata > Mammalia > Cingulata > Chlamyphoridae > Cabassous > Cabassous unicinctus. The sequence continues at coordinate 4,451 of JAQZBX010003625.1, read as the reverse complement.
AAACAACTGTTAAATTATAATCTTTATATCCTATGAAAACATCATTCAAGAATGAAAGTGAAATAAAGACATTTTCAGATAAAAGAAAACAAAAGGCATCAGTCACCAGCAGACCTGTGCTAAGGCAGTATTCAGGTTGAAGGGAAATGATAATAGGCAGAAGCTCACATCTTCAGGAAAAAATGAAGAGCTCTAGAAGTAATAAATATGCAGATAAACACTAAAGTCTATTTTCCCTTAATTTATTCAAAATGCATATAACTGTTTAAAGTAATGGTCAGCAAAGCACTGCCTGCAGGCCAAATCCAGCCCACTGCTTGTTTTTGTAAATAAAGTTTTATTGGAACACAGCTACACCCATCCCCTTATGTATTATCTAAGGCTGCTTTTGTGCTGCAACAGCACAGTTGAGAAGCTGTGATGGAAACTGTAAGGCCTGCAGAGCCGAAAATATTTACTATCTGGCCTTTTACGGAAAAAGTTAGTCAATCCTTGGTTTAAAGCAAAAGACAAGACAACATTGTCTTGGAGGGTTCATAACATATGTAGTGACAATTTTAGGATTGCAAGAGTCTTACATTGCATGCAAGGTGGCACAATATTAACTCTAGTAGACAGTGAAAAGCTAAGGATGCAAATTTTAAGCCCTACACCAGCCACTAAGCAATAATGCAGAGAAACAGCTATAAAGCCCATAGATAAATCTGAAATGGAATTCTAATATTGGGGATGGAAAGGAGCCTCAAGGGCTGTTTTGCCCAAGCCGCATCCTGTGTCAGTTGTCCTCTTATGATTTCATAAATGGGATCCAGCTTTTGCCTGAACGACCTGTGAATGTTGCCCCCTCCCTCTGAAATAAGTAGATATTAAAGGAGGGGCATGTTTGGGTGTAATAGAAAAGGTTTTCAATGGAAAATTGACAAGATCTGGAGAAATGATCCCTTGATATTCAAGTGATTTTGTTTTTCATTCCTTGACACTTGGTAAATCTGATAAAGACATCCAGTACCTGCTGGAGTAATTTACTGTCTTTATATTTGTTTTGGGTTCAGGTCCCAGATGAACCATAAAAAGTTGTGGCTCTCCTGGGATAATGAAATAATAATACACAGATCTTCTTGAAACCTTTTTCTTATTTTTCAAACATGCTTTAATTTGTGATCATCTAATGCATGAAATAGTTTTTAAAGATATGTGTCCTAATTTTCACCTAGTTGGAAGAATTCTTTTTCTTTTTCTATGAATATATCAGGGAAAATGCTGTTTAAAATTTTTTTTAATAAAAAATTTAATAAATTTTTGAGTCAATAAATTATTATTTTGAATAACTTGGACATTCAAACTAAATGATTTAAATACCCGTAGGTTCTCCTTAAAAGCATAAGTCAATAGAACATGTTGTGGAAGACTACTCTATAATAGGAACTTGTAAAATGTTTTGAGGCTTCTCATATTAATGAGAGTTATAAAAGGGATCTGTGAATTCTTTTGAAGTTAATAGTCTGTCAGGTCAGATGGAATTCAGATGACCACCCTGATAGAGTTATTTCATTGGCCTTACTTCCATTTTATTCTAAAAGGTCAAGGTTGCATGCAAAATGGATTTTTAGTAAAACCTAGCAGAGTGAGGTATCTAACTGTTGTTTTCAAGTGAGTGTATGCCAAAATTCCTCCTAAGCCAAAACTACATCTATGGACAGGTTAGGGAGGTACTTCCAGCTTTCATTAAAGTGCAGTTCGGGGAACCCCTGGCCCTTTTAGTGCCCAATTAATACGGTGCCATTACCAGATGCACAATCCATGCTTACCACTCAGCTGTAGCTTATTTTATGTTTCTCTGAATTCATTAGAAACTATTTTATATGTAAAATGACATGTTTTAAACAGAAAATGTCCAAATTCCTGCTTCCCTAGAATCAATGGTCTATGGGATTTCCCAAAATGTTATGTTGTGGTGCATAATTTTCCATTCTGTTTCTTGGTAAAGAGAAACCTTTTACAGGACAGAGATGATTAACTTGGTAAAACTAGTATAGTACTCGAGAGTGAGTACTGAGTACAAGTACTTTATTTAATGCCTGACATAGTGTTAGAGTTTAACTGGGATGGGCTTTTCATTATAATTCACCCATTTGAGAGCTTGGAGTAGGAACTTCTCTCAATTCTGAAACAGACTCCTGAGGGGAAATACCTATTTACATGGTTTTTACCCACAAACATTGGCCTGCAGCACCACTGAAACCCCCACTGTGTCACATGTGGATGCAGCCGGGCTGGGTAGAAGGAATTCAATGCCTACCACTCCAGGAAAACATGACTTTCTCTGGGAAACACTACGCATGGGATATTTGTGTTGCTGTCATATGGAATTCATGCTAGAGGTTTGAAGAAGTTCAACTGTGCTTCTCTAAAACCAAACCAGACATTCTGCTTGGTTGGTGTAAACCAGCATGTGAATAGCTGTCATTTTCCTTACTATAAAATAACTTCCGAAGGTTTCCCCAAACTTCCAATAACTTTGTATGATAACATTAACTCAAGTACTTCAGACTATTCCATGTATTTCCAAACCTTAATAATATAATAGCACTATTAGTAAATAAACTAGGTACTTTATAAGAATTATCCAATTTAACCCTTAAAATCCTATAATGGAGATAGAGTAGTACCCTTATTTTAAACTGAGGCATAAGGCAATTAAAGAACTTGCCTAAGATCACAGAGTTAACAACCGGAATGGGATTTAAACCCAGGAAGTCTGACTCTAGAGTCCACATTCTTACCCACTATGTCATTAGCTTAATTTATGAAACTCTCCATAAGTTTATGTCCAAGTAGTATACTAGTCACTTTCAATGAATGACAGTTAATAATTCAACTATAAGTGAGCATCAGGTGGGATCTCAGTAAAAGAGAACTGCCCAATGTCCATCAGGGCCATCACAGTCTCAACTGCAATTTGCTGAACAATAATTTAAACTGCAAAGGCATTTTCTCATTGAGTCCCCAGGTTCACAGTTACATCAGCTTCCCAACAGCAGACACTTCCTTTTCCTGGCCACTGTTAGAAATTTGAAAAATATGGACGGGGTGCCTCTGATACATCAGGCATTGGGCTGGAAACTGAAAGATAAGTAAAGAGGATGCCTATTCGTCAGGCACTTGGGCTCTAACAGGGAAGGTGAGAGGGAGAGCTCTTGATAAATGTACAGCAAAATAATGACTACCTTTTTATAGACAAGGAATGCTTTCAACAACCCTGCAAGACTAGTGCAAAGTCGCCACTGTGCCCATTTCATTGATAAGGATGATGAAGCTCCTCCTCCAAATATGGGACTTTACACCACTTTCTTGAACATCTCTCCAGGGGAGGGGAGTGGGCTGGAAATCAAAACTTGATTTCCCCATCCCATCCATGTGCCAGGTGTGCCCTGAATTTCAGCAGAGTTGCAACACCTACTCTCCAGTTCATTGGACTCACCCAGGACAGCTAACAAGGAGATGATGATGGACAAAGCCCATCCAAGGAACAGAGTGTCTGCAACGGCAAGCAAGATAGTTCCATCCATCTGCCCCATGGGATCTGAGCTCCCTCTCAATTAGAAGCAGAGTGGGCATCACCATCCCAAAATCCTCAAGATTGTGGAATGAACAATGGACTAAAGTAGACTTACTGTTATTCTGCTATAGACATCATTACTCTAGCAATGGAAGAATTCTTATCATTGATATAAAGGCAGTGGTTATCAGAGGTTCTGAGGGGTGGTAGAGGGAAGAATAAGTCTAATATGAGGGTATTTTTGGGACAATGGATTTGTCCTGCATGACATTGCAGTGGCAGATACAGGTCATTGTATGTTTTGTCATAACCTACAAGACTGTGCAGGACAACTCACAAACTATAATCTAAGCTGTAGTCCATGGTTAGTAGCAATGCTTCAATATGTGTTCATCAATTGTAACAAATGTACCACACTAATGAAGGATGTTGTTAATGTGGGAAATTATGGGAGGGGGAGGGAGGGAGACATATGGGAAGCCCCTATATTTTTTATGTAATATTTAGGTAATCTAAAGCTACTTTAAAAAATATATATAAAAAAATAAATATTGATAGAATGATAAAAAAAAGTTTTGGTAATGAACGGCAGTGATGGTTGCACAACTTTGTAAATGTAATTAATGCCCCCTGAATTGTGCACTTAGGAATGGTTAAAATAGCAAATTTTATGTTACCACAATAAAAATATTTTTTAATAGAAAGCCTAAAAAACAACAACTTGTTTTCCATGACTGCAGATTTATTTCCCCCCCTGGAATCTAGAAACTCTACTGACTGAAGTATAAGTGACAAGGAGTGAGGAAGTAATTCTCAGGGTGGGTTCACCCCTCTTTTCCTACCTCAACTTGGAAAAATCTAGGAATTAAAGTATTCTTAAGAAATTGGTGTG